>BLBF01015351.1:0-42721 GCA_015471245.1 Laticauda colubrina
TATCTAGGCAACGTTTCGATGAAGTCTCATTCATCATCTTCAGGCTTGTTTCTTCAGCTCTGTGCTTCTCAGAGTAATGTGAGCTTGCAGCTGCTTCTTCCTTTTAACTGCTAGTGGGGGTGTGACTTGATTGGGTGGGGGTTTGGCTGTGTTCTGATTGGTAGGGGGGTTGGCTGTGTTCTGATTGGCTGGGGATGTGTTCCTGCTTAGGTGGGGGCTTGGTTGTGCTCAGGTTAGTCTTAGTTACTGGGGGATTTGAGCTAGTGAGCTGTGATATATATATATGGTGTTTTTTTTGACGTGGGATAATACCCGAAGGAAGCTAAACAGCGCACACGCACACACACATATATACATGCACACACACAAACACACACACTCACATACACACATATACATACTGTGTTAATAGTTTTATAAGTTAGATCGAGAAACAAGAATAAAGTGAATAAGAATGGATAAATAATGATATAGTTTTAGAGTTTATTAATTAGTGTGAACACTGTTACGGAATCGTTATAAAAAGTGGAAACTTTTTTTTAAAAATGTTGAAATGTTGAATAAATAAATGTATTTTAAAAAAAAAGAAATCTCTATAGACAGTCTGGAGCAGTATTTCTCAATCTCAGCAACTTTTAAAATGTGAGGACTTTAATTCCCATGCTAGCTGGGGAGTTCTGAGAATTAAAATATGCACATCTTAAAATTGCTGAGACTGGGAAACATTGGTCTAAAAGAATTAAGAAGAACAAACAAAATTAAAGATTGAAAGTAAATATTTATTTCCTCTGACTGAAACAATCTCTAGACCCAATTAAATTGTATTCAGAAGTAGTGAAGAATTTTCTGGATAGTCTGACTGAAGCTTTATGAGAAATCTGGACAAGAAGTGCAGGTGAATAGTTGATTACCAAAAGTTACCACAATATGTGTCTTTGTCCACAATAAATCTGCCAGGAAAATTTTATTTCATGCTTCAGTGGAATAACTTCCTTAGAAGTTTGTGGAAATGCTATAGACATATACTATAGCAAAACATTTGATAAAATATGTTGTCATGCTGATTTAGCAAGCTAGTGAATTAAGTGGATACATTTAACTATAGCTCAATATTCCTATTCAAAGAATGCATATTAATGAAATCTCATAACTGGAGAGGGGTATCAAGTGGGGTGTCTCAAGGATCAACCTTAGTTTGTTATTTTTATTAATGATTTGGATAAAGTAGGGAATGCTTGTCAGATAGGCAGATGATGCAAACTTGGATAGATTAGGTAATACTGAGGAAGACAGAAATTCGAAACAGTCTTTATAGATTAGAAAAAAGTGGGCTAAAAGAAATTGAATGAAATTCAATTGAGATGAGTGCAAAATTATATATATAGAAAACAAAACCAAATGCACAAATAAAAAATTGCAAACATTGCAAAGTAAGATAAAAAATGTTTATGATTTACAATCTTTCAAAAATAGGAGGAGCATAGAAGACTTTTATATCTGGAATATTGAGACAAAACCAAAAAACCAAATAGTATCTTATATTTAGGGGCAAAGTGAGAAAAATTAATGCATTGTAATAATAAGAGTAATAGAGACAGAAAATTTCTAGATGTCTTAGTGGATCAAGAACTGAAAATGAACCAGCAGTATTATGCATTTGCTAAAAATGCTAATGCATTTAAATATATTTTAAATACAATATCCAAATCAACAGGAATTAATTGCTCTATCCTTTATTAATTAGGCTACATTGTACTGTTTGGAAATTTGTCAGTGGTACCATTTTATTTTATTGGTTTAAATAAATGAAGGGTGTGACTATTTTAATTTAACTAAATTATAATTTAATATTTTCAGTGATTCTAATTAAGTACCCTCCCCTCCCAACTCCTCAGACTGAAGATCAGATGAGATATTTGGAGGTACTAAAAGCAAGTTCAAGTACAACCATTTTCTGCTGCCCTTGATAAAAGCTGGGCATACCTCTGTGAATGATTTTCATCAGAGCTAGATCATGCAAACTCGATAAGACAGGATGTTTTGGACAACAGTCTGTTTCCTCTGCAGGAGAAATGGAGTGTCCATAAATGCTATGATGAATGCTCCAAGGCAGTTTAATATAGCACTGGAGAAAATAGAAGCCATTACCACTGGAGAAGTTCCAGTTATGACAGGGAAAATAAATGGTGCTGTTACAGGAAATGTACCGATAACAAAATACCTGCTGTTTGGGAGAAAAGAAGTAAAACATACAATACCAGCTAAACAGAACTAATTACCTTGCTGTATCCATTACCCAAAAGTGACATTTGTTGTTAATTGAAACTTGACATAGATTACATTTTACATGTTATTTTAGGCATTATCTCACTGTAAACTTACTCTTTAAAGTTGTATAACCTCATTGGAAAGGTTATGGGGGAAATGAAGATTGCACTCTTAGGAGATGAAAAAAAGAATGATTCATATATATTTGCATTCATGTCTAATAGAAATGATTTTGTGAAAATATTGTATTTAGTCAAGATAAAATAAGGATAAGGTTCTCTGGATATTAATATTTAATACATTGCCAAAAGAAATTTATACCATCACATGTTCAAAGTACATGTTTTTAGATACCAAATCATGCATCAATACAAATTCTTGTGTGTTTTTTTTTTAATATCAGAGCTGTTATTTATCTATTTTCTGTTTGGATTGTTGCATTGTAGAAGGCAAACTATCATTTAATTTTTAAAAAAATCTGATATGTTCATATTAAAAGATTTCAAACAATAAAATTAAGTGAAAACTTTTGTTTAAAGATCTATGGAAATTGGAAGTGATAATATGAATGGGAGGATTAAATTATTGAGAGAAACAAGTTTATAAACATATAGTGGACAGACATTATAAGAAAGCCTTTTCAATTTATATGTCATTATCCACTTTGAAGAAACAAAATGGTTACATTCTAGAAGAAAACATATTTGATATATTTATTCCTGTCCACAAAATATTTTTGTTTTCCAAGATACCAAGTTGCTTCATCCAAATTTCAAATAGATATTAATCAGGAGGTGATCCACTGAAATAGCAATTTCACTCATAAAAAGATTAAACTATGACTTTTTTTTTCATTTAAATGATTTGTTCTTATGGATCAGTGTGAGTCATGTTTCCTTTCTGTAACATATACGCAAATCTGCCATATGGAAACCAAATTTTACCATTTGTGTGTAGAACTTGATTGACACGCATCATAAAAATTTCATATAGTTGTTTTCCAGTTCTGTACTTTGGAACTTTTAAATCAATTCTATACTCTTCCTTCCCATTTCCTGTGCTGCTGTTTGTTTCTTTGATTCTTAGCCTCATAGATTGTTTAGGCAAAAATAAAATATAAAGAGTCGCTTCCAGGGCTATTTCAAAAACTATTGGTGCATGGAGGGACAGAAGGATATTGAAGTATTATTAGAAGATAAGCCATTTAAGGATGAAACGGCTTCAAATATTTAGGGCAACCCTATTTTCTACCACATAATACTTATCTAAACATGGGAATATGGCTGATAGCATGGGCCATCAACTGTATATGTTTTGATTCCTGCAAATTATTTTCTTTCTACAAGAACAGAAGAGATCATTGTTTTCCAACCTGGCACCATCTAAGCATGTTAGACAATAACTTTATTTCCAGTCAGCATAGGCTAGTTAGGAACTAGGGAACCCTGCTTCAATACATTGGAATGGTGCCAGATTGAAACAAACTGATTGCTAATTTAACTACTACAACACACTGTTTAGCTGTACTGGAGAAAGGACATGTCCTGTTAGAACTTTGATTTCAGTAAGATCATCTGAACAGTTGTATTTTCCCCAAACATTTTTTATTAACTTTGAAAAGTGGTATTGTTGCTACTGTTAATATTATGCAACCATTTGATCAGGAAGCTTATTCTGCAGGATTTATCATCTTGATTAGAATTTAATGGAAATACCTTTTAAATTTTTAAAAAATTGTAGACAATTATTCATTACATATTTGTTTATTTTGATCTGTATGATCATTTCATTAATTCATTATTTTCATTTATTCCAATGTTCCTTTTGTAATAGATAATAAGAGGCTACTTGTAATAAACAGTAATAAATTCTAGTATATACTAGATATATGGGTATGTAATGTATTTCCATATATTATATTCTAATAAATTCTCATAAATAATAATGTAAATATTCAAGTGGATATACTAAGATTTGCCAATGTACAGATAGTAATTAATTTTAATGGAGATAGCAATAGCACTTAGACTTATATACCTTTCCAGCCCTTTCTAAGTGTTTTTTTTTTACAGAGTCAGCATGTTGCCTCCAACAATTTGGGCCCTCATTTTACCCACTGAGTCTGAGTCAACCTTGTGCCTGGTGAGATTAAATCTGCCAAATTGCAGGCAGCTGGCAGACAGCAGAAGTAGCTTGCAGTACTGCACTTTAACCACTGCACTTCTAACCACTGAGATCAAATAAAGATGGAAGGAATATATTTAAATTCTGGAAGATAGCAGTGTCAACATCCAAGTTATCTTGAAAAAATATTTCCTATTTCCAAAATATTCTAGAGTTACATCAGCATATCTGTTTTTCCCAAACTGGAAGACTACAGGAATTGATAGAATATTTACCAATATGACAAACAACTGAATCAGATTCTGTAAAAGTTATAACCAAACAATATCAACAAATTTAGAGGACAATATAGCCAATATAGATTGGAAAAGGTTGGTCTACATACCAGTACAACAAAAAAAAAGGACATTTAACAGACTGCGCAAACAATCAAATAATATCTTTATTTCACATGCTAAACAATACACAATCATTTAACACAGATTAAAGCTCTCTTTATAAAGTGAGATGCCAGATGATGAAGCTTGATCAATAAAAAGTTATTTTGCAGAAGTGCAA
The DNA here is from genome assembly GCA_015471245.1 of Laticauda colubrina. Classification (NCBI taxonomy): domain Eukaryota; kingdom Metazoa; phylum Chordata; class Lepidosauria; order Squamata; family Elapidae; genus Laticauda; species Laticauda colubrina. The sequence continues at coordinate 4,951 of BLBF01015351.1, forward strand.
GAATTCCAATCAATATGTGATGGAAAATGCCCACCCGGAAAGGGAAGACGATCAAGCAGGGAATTAGCGTTGAGTCATTGTCCAACCACAAGAAATCCAGGATTGACCACCACCACACCACTCTCTCAAGCCCCATATAATCTTATCTCTTCCCAAGGAAAGCAAGCATTCTGGGAAGATGCTTGTATTATAAGCAGAATGAAGTAAAGTAGTTTATGGATTAGGGGCTAGATGGGGAACATATCAAATTTACAGATGACACCAAGGTGGCAGAAGATAAACTTAAGATTCAGAAGAATGTTGAAAGACTTGAACATTGGGCACTCTGTAACAGAATGAAATTCAGTGGTGAAAAAAGTTAGGTTCTACAATTAGTCAAGAAAAATACACAGATATAGTATAAGGTGGATCAGTAATAGTAACTGAGAGGGATCTTGGAGTCCTAGTAGACAATCACTTAAATATGAGCCAACAATGTGCTGCGGCTGCCAAAAAAGCCAACACAACCCTAGGCTGCATTAACGGAGGGATAGGATCAAGATCACTTGACATACTAAAACTACTTTATATCGCCATTCTAAGACCACATTTGGAATACTGCATTCAGAGTGCAGAGAAGATCAACAAAGAAGATTATGGGACTGGAGGCTAAACATATAAAGAAAGGTTGCTGAAATTTAGTATGTATAGCTTAATGAAAGAAGGATTAGGCATGACATGATAGCAGTGTTCCAGTATCTAAGGTATTGCCACAAAGAAAAGGAAATCAAACTATTCCCCCAAGCACCTGAAGGCAGCTCAGGAAGCAACGGATGGAAATTCATGAAGGAGAGAAGCAACTAGAATTAAAGAGAAAATTCCTGACAGTTAGAACAATTAATCAGTGGAACAACTAGTCTTCAGAAATTGTGAATGCTCCAATACTGGAAGCTTTAAAGAAGAGACTGGACAACAATTTGTCTGAAATAGTATAGAGTTTCCTGCCTGGCAGGGGGTTGGACTAGAAAGCCTCCAAGATCCCTTCCAATTCTGTTGTTCTGTTAGTTACCTTGTATGTGTAGATCTGGTCATTTGTGCCTGACAATATGGACTGTGTTGGAATGAAAAAATTCCGTATATTCTCTCCTCCTTATTTAACATTTCATTCACTCATTCATTCAGCCTATATTCTCTGATTGCAAGAAGATGAATATGACTTTAAAATTGGAGGAGGAAACATCAATAACCTGTGTGCTATAGCTAATGATTCTCCTCTGATTCCAGTCTCTTGTAATAGAAGTTGAGCGCGGTGTAAACATGGGTATAAGATTATGTTTAATCTTAAGAAAAACAAACTAATAACAGGTACAGCAGCCAGTGATATATTTGACAACGAAAGCACTGAAGTGGTAGTTAGTTTTTGCTCTTTTTGATGGACTGCTAAGAGTGAAAGAAGTAGTACCAAACCAATACACACTAATGCTTGGTATGAAAAAATAAAATTCTATTCAGATGCTGTTATCTGTCTATACTTACAAAGACTTGTACAAGCAACTATTTTGCCTGTGAGACTGTATAGAAGCAAAGTGGGACTTTGAAGAAGTTTGATAGAAAGACTATTGATGTGTTTGAAATTTTGGGTTGGAGGAGATTCTGAGAATATATGGGTAGCCAAGAAACAAAAATCAATCCAGACTTGTCACTCAAGGCACAAATGAACAGGGACAAATTTTCATGATTTAGGTACATTATGAAAAGACCTATCTCTCTAGAGAAAACTATCATTACTGGAAATGTGAAAAAAAGGGAAAACAACCAAGATGGATGAACTTTACTGCTATGGCAGTATGTGTATCTTTAGAAGTCCTGAAGGGTCAGTTTGGGGATATTTCAAACTAGAAAAATTGTCTTTTTTTTTTTTCACTACAAGTTCACATTCATTTGATAATACAGAATTAATAATAGATAATGGATGTCATTTTGATGATCAGATTGTATTGCCAGTTTCAAGACTTGATTCTTTTCCAGAAATCTGTCTTTGCAACAAGTTTTTTAAGTTTTTCTGATGCAATGGTAAGGTGTTTTTTTTTTTCAGTTTGGCACTTATTTCATTATGAAAAATGACATCAGTTTATTTATATGAGTAACAGATGGTAATATCTTTGCATGAATTTATAGTTGGGATCTACAGGATAAAAATAAAAGGAACCTAAAACATATTTAATATTCTTCTATCTTCAATTTGGTTATAGTTTCAGTGTATATTTTTGCACTATATTGCATATCCTTATCAATTCATTTTTACATTATATTTTGCACAAAATTAAAGTTAAATAAATAAAAAAATAAATTTGACTCACTGACTGACTTGTTAGTTTCCAAAATCTTTCAGTGTTTCAGAGCTTAAATATAACTATAGGATAAGAAATTTTTAATTTCGAGCCAAGTTGACTATATTTGATGAGAGTTGAAATTCATGAACATCTAGAAAATCATGTGCTGACCATTTCCGGATAGCATAAGACAGATATGAAAATGATTGTATTCATATCTCAAAAAATAAAAGAGCGTTTGATTTGTAGAAAAAGAGCATGCAATATTCTGATGCTGATGTAAGCTAGTAAATGTAAAAATAATCCTACATATTGCTAAGGTTACCTTAAATACGCTAAATTCATCTTAAAATATATGATCACATTTATATTTTTTATTCTCATTACTCAGTTACATTATATTTCTCACTGATATGCTTTTTGAGGGTCCAGTTTAAAAACATATGTGAAAAGGAGTTGTGACAAAGTAGCAAAGTTAATTTTGGTAGTGCTATCAAACTACAGGAACATAATCAAAATGTTTATGAGCCAAATATAAACTTTAATTGCCAAGGCCAATTATGACTAATACAATTTCAATAATACCAATATTAGCAGTAGGTCTGGCCTGAAAAAGACCAATAAATCACTTATATTCAGAGTTAAATGTATTCATGTCTGCAAATCATTTTCCTAATACAAAGAGTAGGAAAAAACGTACCTTGGAAATTATTTTTGTTATTATTTTTATTTTAACATTTTATGTATATCCTACCCAGCTCCTGTCCTGGCATTACTTTCTTGTGTGATATTTTTTTAAAAAATAAATTAGAATGTTGTGTATTTGGAATTGACCATAAGCTTATAATCTTGTTAAACATCTTTAATATTCAAATACTAAATAACTTTTTCATTTGACTAATGTTTTAAGAATAATATTTAGATGATACATTTCATGGTAAATGCTGTATTGTATGAATGTTGTCATTATAATTCCATCTTGTGTGCAGTTATAATTATTTAGATTTGTTATTTAATCATGTTGATAACTTTTGTAGTTAAATAAATAAAGATAGTTTATTCAAAAGAATAGGTTCAGAACTCTAGGATTCATTTTTCAGGATTATTAGATCACCTTCCCCAACCTTTCCAGCTTGGCAGCCCAACAGTTTCCGTGCACAGAGGGGATGGTTCCGTGCGAATGGTAGGCATACTTGCACAAATGGAGCTTCGCATATGAGCACAAGTGCCCATGGCTTGCACACGTGCCTGCCACTAACACAAGTGCCTGCCATTCGTGCAAGTAGAGTTGCATACACGCTCTTGCCCACCACTTGCGCAGCCTGGTTGTGAACAGGCTGCAGTCCAGGGCTGGGGACACCTGTTATTAATATCTTGGATAATTCAATTTCATTGCACTTCCATTCATTGAAAAAAGTATACTTTAAAAAATTATCGTGGGACAATTATTATGGGAACAATAAATAATTTTGTATACTAAAAATTCATTTACACAGTTAACCAGATCACTTCTTTTCAGGAACATCCATTACTTGGTCAGCCTTTCTTTGAACTTCATCCCTGCCGGACAAATGAATTTATGTCTTCAATTTTATCCAATTTACACAAACAAAACAAGTAAGTAATACCACTGTACATTCTCAAACCCAACCTTAAATATTTCATGAAAATATTCAGTAGTATATTTTTAGTAATAAACTATTGCTTAAAAACCATACATGTTTTCTATAGCTAGGGAGAAAAAAACAGGTAAAATAAGGTACCAATTCCTAAAGTTATTGTTCTAATGAGTATATAATTCTTATAGTTCATAATTCAAATAGTTCCATCATCATAACTTCAAACAGTTGCTGAATGAATGATTCAAGGACTAACTAAATAGTGTTTTTTTCTTGCGTTTTAATTTGAGCAGCTTGATTTTTGCATTCTTTTTCTTTGCTGGTTTAAGAAATGCTGATTTATCTTTCCTTGGCATTATTTCTACAAATCTAGAATACTAGTACACATTCTTCCTTAGTGACCTCACTTAATATCCTTATCTGCCATATATGTCTTCTTTTTCCAGATTGTCACAAACAGTTTTATGCAGCTACATTGGCTTTTGCTGTTTTTCTTTTTCTTTGTTAAATTTAGTTACAGTTGTGTTTTGAGCATCTTCCCATTTTCTTTGTCTGCCACCTATTATTCCTTTGTATCGATTAAAGTCTGTTTTCTTAGGTTCAAAAGATATGTTTGACTATAATCTGGTTCTGATAGTAGGGAGTCACCAACTACAATTCCCCTCTTTGTTATTTTTCCGGGTAGTAGTTCAGTCCTACTGCTGTATAAGGTTGAGCATTTGAGCTTTGTCATATTTCTCAGAGACTAAAAAATTCAACTGAATACCTGAAATAGAGAAATGTGAGAAGAAAATAAGCTATACTCTCAGATCAGTGTCCGGTCGTCCATTTACTTGGGTTACTTTACAAATAACTTGATGTTTTTTAAAATTCATCAAAGTCCAGTTCTATGGGCTTTAAACACTCTTTCCAACATTTCTTTCGAAAAGAGCTTTCAGTTAAATGTGACTTTGTGCTTTTATTTCATTATAGGTTCCAATATGTTTCAGATCTGTTGAATTTCATTTATAATTTTTGCAGCTTTTCTTATTTAAAACAGGATTTTTTAGAGAAAAAATACACAAGTTGGATTGTCTTCTTATACTTAATTTAAAAATATAAACAATTGTAGTGAAACAATTTCACAATTACCAATTAAAAGAATAGGAAGGCAGCTGAGACAGAAGTGAAAAAGAAAGGAAAGATCTTGTAACAGTGTGCTTAGTCTTGGTAAGAATCACTCCAATTTCTGCAGTGGAATTTTCCTTGGAAAGTGGGACTCAAAGGAGGAAAATAGCAGCGATTAATGATCTGGAGTGACTGTCAGATTTAGTTAAAAAAAAAAAAGATATTGCAACTAGAAGTAATTTTAAAAGTAAAGGACAGATTGGATTGGTTAACCCAAATTTCTGGACTGTATTTTTACTACTACTTAACTTGAAGAACTTTAGGAAACTATTGGAAAACAATCTTATTCAGAGACATATTGATTGTAGTTAAAGTGTTTTAATTCAGCCAGTTTTGCTCTGTTTCAAAAATCCAGTGTGCTTTGAACATCTTGTTACAGCCTATTGTTTACAGAGTAATAGCAGCAGCAATCAGAGCAATAAATTCCTCCCACCCAGTAAATCACAGCTGCCAGTAAAACAATTAACCCTTTTCTTGCAGAAGGGTAGTCTCAATACTACCTCATTACTTTAATCAGACACTGATTAATTCATTACCTCAAAACTTAGAACTTTTCTACCTCATCACCTGTATCAATGATTATATAATCAATTTCTATAAAATATTTCATTAATGGTTTAATTGATTTATTGTTTTAATTGATTAGTGTGATTAGAGTGTTTAGTGCAAATAGTGTGATTACTGATTAGTTTTAAAAATCAAGATTCGTGTAATTTAATTGATTAGTAAAATCAGTGATTTTGTGAATTTAATTGAACAGTGTGATTAATGATTAGTGTAATTAATTGATTAGCAATTAGTGTAATTAATTGATTAGGCTGATTGTTGCTTAGGAAAATTATTTGACTACAGAGATTACTGCAATTGATTGATTGGTGTGATATTGGCTATATTGATTACCCAAAATTGTTTCATTAATTAATTTAATCAACGTACCATCTTAACAAACCTACCATGCCAAGAAAAAAATCCAATGCCAAACCACAACCTAAAGAGAAAGTGAATCACAAGACAATGAACCACAAGACTCCTGCACATGCCTTAAATGCTACAAAACTCTAAAGGATAATGAAAACTCCATCAAATGTTCTCTATGTAACAAATACGCTCATCATGACTGCTTGGGATTACCTGAGCAAATGATTCAACACCTAGAATCATTCAATGAGTTTCCATATCTCTGCAAATCATGCAGACCCAAATTGGATCTGTTGGAAAGAGTTGATACCACTGAAACACGAGTAACATCCCTTGATACCATAGTAGCATCCCTGGATGCCTTAAAAGAAAGATTATCGAACCTTGAAAAAAAAAGACACAATGCAAAAACCTGAACATCCAATAGCTACAAACCACATCTCTACCCAACAACCACAACCCAATCCACAACCCAATCCACACACACACACACATACACACACACACAAAAAAAAAACCCAGACAAATAATGATATCCCAATCCTCATCAGAGAAACTGTTGAGCGTGAATGGAAACGTCCAAACACCATCTTATTTGGTCTAGAGGACATCAATGACAATGATGACATCACAACTGGCCAAAACATCATAACTGATTATCAAGCATCAACCATCTCCCTGATGAAATACTTGATATTTCCCGCGTTGGTCGAGAGCTCAAAAACAGAGACGACTCTGTTGCCCCACACTTCTGCAGGGTCATTTGCAAAAATGAATCAAGCAAATGTAAATTCATTTGCACTATAAATTCACTCACCAAAACCAACACCAACCATAAGAACCTCCATTGTCACCCTGACCTAACCATACAGCAACGTGCCTGCACCCGTGTATTCCGCACTGAACTCAAAAAACATCTAGACAATGGAGAGAAGGACCTGTACATTGACTACCATGCTGATTGTATCAAAAGTAAGTCACACAACCCGCAACTCAGCTTTAACCTTCAACCACAACCCTACCTCAACCAATCCACCATCACCCAAGACTAGGCACGTATGCCCCTAACTACCTCAATTCCAACTACTGCTGGCCTTAAATAAAAGCTACTCAATGCAAGAAGCCTTGTGAATAAAATACTTGAATTTCTCCTCTTACTAAATACTAAATAAATTTGACATCATATTTGTCTGTGAAACATGGCTCAACGATCTGTCCCTGACTCCATTACCACAGTAAGAGACGATCATGTTTACCAGTCAGATCGTGAAATTCGTAGAGGAGGTGGTGTTGCTATCTTTGATAAAAAGTTCTTACATCTAAAAAAACATCCAAGCTACCCAGAAGTTTGCTCTTCCTGAGACCATCATCTGTGAACTATCCTTAAATATCACATTTCGATTCTTATTATATTACAGAGCACCTGATTTTGACATCGAACATGTAAACAAGCTAAATACACTACTAACATGGGCAGCATCCTGCCCACACGCTTTTATCTTTCTTGGTGACTTCAATCTACCTCATATTGACTGGACCTTAAATGAATGTACAACTGAAGCCATACACGCAACCTTCTACAATGCTGTTACAAATCTGGGACTGGAACAACTAGTAACCAAACAACACTAGACTAAACAACTGCCTCGATCTCATCTTCTGCAATAGTTTGAATTTAATTTACGGAATACAAACTAAAGAACCCTTTTCCAGCAGTGACCACAATATGATTGACTTTTGTCTCAACATACACCCACACAAAAATCATCACAATGACATAATCCCCAATTATAACTTCAAAAAAGGCAACTATGATCTGATAGACAACGATCTCTCATCCCTTGATTGGCAATCTCTATTTACTGGATGCAATACTGTTGAAGACCAGTACAACATATTTTTACTTGAAGTCCAAAGAGTCATCAAACTATGTGTACCAACAACAACTCCCCCCCCCCCCAAAAAAACAAAACAGATTACCCATAGCAATAAGGAAAAAAGAGATCATTCTGGCAGAAAAACAAATCTGGCACGTTGCCAATTTCAAAAACCGATACAAAAATTTATGCCACCAGATAAAGACTGAATGCACCAATGATCACATTAAACAAGAGGAAAACCTTCTATGCACCAATTCCACCGCACTTTTTACAATTTTGTAAACAACAAACTAAAAGACTCAAGGTCCATCCCACCCCTGATAGGACTTAATGGTAAAGACTGCAATGATGATACGATTAAAGCCAACATCTTTAACACATTCTTTGGCTCAGTATTTGTAAACAGCAATGGATCATGCCCAGTATTTCCTCGCCAAACCACAGACAACTACAATAATCTAATACATATTGATTTTACCGAAGACAATGTTAAAAAAGCACTACGCAATCTAAAATCATCTCTGTCTATTGGACCAGATGGAATATGTGCCTACTTCTTAAAAAAGCTATCCACTGCCATAGCTGAACCTCTAAGCATAATCTTTGAAAAATCTTTTAGGACCAGCTCCTTGCCTAACCTATGGTCACAAGCCACATTCATCCCCATCTTCAAAAAGGGAGACCCCAGCCTAGTTGAAAATTACAGACCAATCTCCTTATGCTGCGTCACCTGTAAAAGTCATGGAATCAATTATTAATCAAATAATTAATATTTAATTTGGTTAATATTTATTAACCAAATATTAATCATTATCCATTATCCTCCACTTAGAGACAAATAACCTACTCTCCAATAAATAATTTGGTTTCAGGAAAAAACTATCCTGTAATCTGCAACTCTTACACTGCAAAAACATGTGGACTACACAACTCGATCAGGGCAAAGCAATAGACGCAATCTACATAGACTTCTGTAAAGCCTTTGATTCAGTGGTACACAACAAACTACTCCTAAAACTAAAATCTTATTGTATCTCTGGACAACTGCCAAACAGACAACAAATGGTCAAAATTGGGAGTGTCCTATCAAATTCTGTACCTGTCAATAGTGGTGTCCCCCAAAGCAGTGTTCTAGATCCAACTCTGTTCGTACTCGACATAAATGACCTCTGTGATCATATTAAGAGCAACTACGTTCTTTTCGCTGATGATGTAAAGCTGTTCAATAACACAGACAAGATTGCTACCCTTCAAAAAGATCTTGACTATGTATCAGAATGGTCAAACAAATGGCAACTTCAAATCTCAACAAATAAATGCTCTGTCTTACATATTGGAAAAAAAAATCAGAAAATAAAATACAAGCTAAATAGTCAAGATCTTGTTGAAGATCCAAGCTCTGTAAAGGACCTTGGAGTACTCATCTCTAATGATCTAAGTGCTAGAGCCCACTGTAACTACATAGCCAAAAAGGCATTAAGAGTTGTCAACCTAATCCTATGTAGCTTTTTCTCTGGTAATATCACACTACTAACTAGAGCAAACAGAACATTTGCTATACCAATCCTCGAATACAGCTCATCAGTCTGGAACCCACATTACGTGTCTGATATTAGCACAGTTGAGAAAGTCCAGAAATATTTCACAAGAAGAGTTCTCCACTCCTCTACGCGTTGTAGAATACCTTATGCCACCAGACTTGAAATTCTAGACCTAGAAAACCTTGAATTACGCTGTCTTTGGTCTGATCTAAGTATGGTATATAAAATCATGTATTGCAATGTCCTACCTGTCAATGAATACTTCAGCTTCAACCATAACAACACAAGAGTACACAATAGATACAAACTCAAGGTAAACTGCACCAAACTTGATTACAGGAAATACGACTCCAGCAACAGTGGTCAATGTCTGGAATACTCTACCTGACTCTGTAGTTTCTTCCCCAAACCCCAAAAACTTTAACCTTAGACTGTCTACTATTGACCTCACCCTTTCCTAAGAGGTCTGTAGGGGACGTGCATAAGGGCACCAACGTGCCTACCATCCCTGTCCTATTGTTTCTTTTATTTTTATATGTACCCATTTCATGTATTCATAACTATGTATATACTTATAGCTATTATCTTGTAAGCAATTGACAAATCAAAGAAATCAAATAAATAAATAAAAATTAATTAGAGATGTCTAATAACCGTGTCTGTCTCAAAATACACTATACTGGAAGGGTAGAATTGCCAATAATGTAAATTGTTTTCCAAAATGTTCTTTCTTATAAGCTGTATGTTATAATATTTTAATAAAAATAGTGCCCAATTTTCAAAGATACTTGGAATATTTCATTATTCTTCCCATAAATAGTAATATGCATTTTATTTTATTTTTTGTAGGCATACGAACTACATTATTTCATGGTTGAGTGTTGCTGGCCCAGTTGTGGGTCTTCATCTGCCTTTGAGTTATGCAAAAGCCAATTTGGAAGAGACTTCAGGTGCTGATTAAAGAGGTGAAATATAAGGATGTCATTATTTATTTATTTATTAAATTTTTATGCCATTCATCTCCACAAGGGGCAACTCTAGATGGCTTACAACTAAGTAAAAACAATAAGATAAAACATTAAAATAAATATTAACATTAAACATGATTAAAAATCATCAAAGAAGGGAAGGAATGGAGCAAGATGTACATGGAATGGAGGCAGAATCTTCTCTCAGTCTTTCAGCCACCTTCTTGTGCCAATTGGAAAAACCAGCTGTTCAAACTCTTTAAAAAAGCCAGAAATGTACCGAAGGATCTTTTTCAAGAGGTAACTGGACTTCCTTGTTTTTCTTTGAAGACATTTCACTTCTTATCCAAGAAGCTTCTTCAGCTCTGATTCTTGATTCTTCAGCTCTGGATGGTGGGGAATGGAAGAATTTATACTTTTTGCAGACTGCTGGTCATTTGCATTCTTTTAGAGAGCTGTTGAGGCCACCTGGAGGTTTATCTGGGTCACCTGCATAGTGGATCAGGATCACCTGAGTAGTGCAAATGGGTGTGGAGCCTTCTTGGAATTGTTGAAAGAAATATGTTGCAGACTGGAGATAGATGATGTCATATCCCTCTCCTTCTGTTGAGAAAAGATTGTTCAATTTTGATGTTGATGGCACCTTGTTCAGTGAAAGTCAGTGAGGGGTCAAAGAGATCATCTATGTCAAAATTGAACAGCCCTCTCTCGACAGACATCATCTATATCTAAAATGGGAGTATGGATTTTCTAAAAGGTAATCTGAGTTTGTTGCTTTTTTATTATATGCCTCATGTATTATATTTTGTAACTTTCCATTGATTTTACACTGTTCTTTAGAATACTATAAACTGATTGTTTTTGTACGTACGCTCAAATTATCTGGCTGGTGCAGATTAAATTAGAGATAATTTTCCCTATGGTTGAGAAACTGGAATGATATATTTTCCCTGTTTCTCTATAGAGAAATTTTCTTTCCCATGCTATATATGATTGTTACTTATGACACAGTACTTATGACTTTGACTAATAAGATTGGTCTCACTTAAGAAGAATAAAATCTAGGATGTGAAATGTAATAAAATAAATGAATATGGAAAGATCCTTCACAAACTACATTTTTGTCTAGGAAAAAACATTTTGAAGTTATAACTGCGTCTAGTGAATCTAAAATTGTTTATTTTTTCAAAATATGTTTTCAGTGATAGTTATTTGTATTAAATATTTATGCAGTGAGAAACTTCAAATGCTGAAGGTAATTATTCTAATAAAGAAAAAATAAAAGCAAAATTTTTCAAAAGCAGGTAAGATTCATTTTTATATTTTGATCTCATTCAAACAATACTTTCTCATTACTATTGTTATTGTTATTTCAGATTATGAACAAAAATATGGATTTGGGTGAAATAAAAAGTGTCACAAGCCTTATGATTTAACATGCTTGGAACTAAGAATTGGAACTAAGAACAGTGAGACCATGCTGCATTGATATATAGTCTGATGAACATCCAGTATAAAAGAAATTCTCATTTCAGTCAGGATACATGATGCCATTGATATACAAATATTGATTCATATTATAATTTCTTTGTGATAAATGGGAAAACAGATAATTCTGCCCTAAAACAAGTAAGAGGAATATTTTGGAGCAACATCTGGACAAGTGATTCAAATCATAGAAAGAAATTGCCAAAATATCTGAAACCAGGAACAGTTAAAACCATTTCTCTATCTTGACTGGTGTTGGAGCTTATGCAAATTAATGAAAAGAAATAATGTGTATGAACAGTTGCCTTGCTGCAGGACTCATGAGCAAAGCTGATAATATAACTTAACATTCTTCTTTTGAAAATTTAGTATGAAATGTAATCGTACAGAATGTTAATAAACCAGTGCATACATAAGGAAAACTATTATTGGCTACAGCTTCTATTTATAAGCATTATAATATATCAAGAATGGCTAACATTTGTATAACTTATTACCAATTTTATATCATGTGGCAATTTTATTTTTTTCAGTGTCTTTCCTATCCCTGTAGAAATGAAGAATTTTGATATAAAAATGCAGTAAGGGATTTAGCTTTCACCAACTTATAATTTATGGTCCATCAATCAAATGTCTTAGCCTGGGTCCCATATCAGAAATAACCCAGACCTGGAAGAAAGTGGCTAGGGGTTATAATTGGCTTTGAAAGAATCTGTTACTGTGTCTGGATGTCATTCTCATAAATAAAATGGCAGCTGTTTCACACCTACTTGTCTTTCTCTATGTTATTTCTTTAAAGAAAAATGTTGGACTTAGAAAAAAGTAGTATATGTAATAGCCCAATCCACACCATCTGAAATTTAACTCCTCTAAATAACATGTATCTTTGTTTTATGGTTTCTTTTCCCAGCTGGCTTTCTTTTCAACAGAGTTGCATAAAGGTAAACTGTGCTGAAAAGTTTACGTTAAGAGTTCCAAGGTTTTATTTACAAGTCTGTTTTATGCCAACAACAAACTAGACAGACATACATGCTCATGTACAGTTGTGGCTTACTCTTTCAAGAGGTTAATTAGCAGTTGATGTATGAAACCAATTAGCAGAAAATGGCCAGATTTTTATTTCAATTATCTTATTTAATTAGTCATTGCCTGATCAATGTCAATTATTTCTCTGAGATGCACCCCAGCATAGTTTGTGCCTCCCACTTGGTTTTCATTTCCATTCGAATAGTATCAGTTGTCAACAAAATCTGCCTATTTCTTATTATTGTAAATGGTGTCGATATTCCAATATTGTACTATTCTGATTACCAGTTAATTTTCAAATGCTCAGTGTGTTTTGAAATTAAAAAGACAATTCATGACTTTAACTTCTTTCATAATATTAGGATGTATTGAGATAATTTATAGGGTTAAGTGTATGTCTTTTAGTCAACTCAATAAGCAAATCTCCACAGAGATTAAATAGATTTCATATAAATAAAGTTACTATAATATCAGTATGAGAAATATTACACTGTAATGTAATATCTATATAATGTTCTGCTGCATGAACAAAAGACACCAGAACTTCCACAACAGATTTGATGTAAGCTGTTTATTGTCTCCCGAACTTGCGCCAGCACTTCACTGACCAGCGGCTAGAACAGTCTAGCCACAATTAAAGTCAGGGCTAATTCCTGGTGGTTATCCCACCACCTTTAATCATTGAATGTGACATAGCCCTGCCCACCTTCCTAGGTGTGGAGCTCGGATATGAGGGCACCCCGAGCCATCACAAAGTTCCACCAGAATAATCCGACGGGTGACGGGGATTCATTGAACCAGCCAGGTCATGAATAGCCGCACCTGTTTATTCAGGGAGAATGATCGGTCCAGACTTCAAAATGTAATTATCCACTTTCTAAGAGGTGCTTCTATGTCATCATAGAAGTCATAGAATATATCTTGGGCTTTGGCAACTTAAACCCTGGGACGATTTCTATGCCACAATCTGTTGGGCTGTGGGGTGGCAAAACATCACACTCCATGCCAACCTTTTAATTTTTCTTCAATTTTTTATTTTATATTTTGTTACAGAAAATAAACACAAGTAAAGCTTACTATTTAAAATATTTTAGAATATCTCCTAATTATTAAATATATATTATTTTGCATCCTTTAAAATGGCTATAGTGCAATCTTAACTTAGTCTTAAAAACCATATTTTCATTCCTTTGATTGAAAGATAGTCAGTATAAGAAAAATGAAATAAAAATTCTCATATTGATGACACTATTCTTGTTTGGATTCTTATATATTCAAGAGGTATGTTGTCTGAATGTCACCTGGTGTCTTAATTATATTGTATAAAATAATTATATTTAATTATGTAATTATTTAACCTATAATTATTTAATGTACTTGAGCCTGTTTAACTATTTTTAATAGCAGAATTTATATTATGACACTTGGCAAGCTTAGTACTTTAAGTTGGGTTTATCAGTAAATTGCTACCAGACTGCAAAAGTTCCATTCCTGGCTGCTTAACAGAGTTAATGTTTCATTGTATAGTGCTAGAATTTCAAGACAAATTGCTGAAGAAAAAGGATGTATATTTCAATAAATGTAAGGAAAGTATCCAGAGCATTTCTATTTTAATACTAGTACAAGACTAATTATCGTCTTCTAGAAATATGCTACTTAATTTTGCCAGTTTCTGTTAAAGATCTATGAGGGCATCTTAGCATAAATATTTTTTTATTTTTTTTGCCATCATTCAGGAAAATACAGATTCTAATCATAGATTCTAATCATATACAATTTGACATATATCTGTATACTATCTAACCAATGATTAATTTGTTGATCTATTCTACTATTTTTTTCAATACAGAAATACAATACAATTATGACCAATTTGGGCTTAATTGGTGTAGAAGGTTGTTACTTCTGGCCCTTGTTTATGACTTTTTTGAATTCGTATGTTTGCCTATTATGGGACACAAAATAATACACTAGAGAGGCTTTTGGTCTAATTCTGCTAGACATATTGCTCAGCAATTATATAAAAGGCAGCTTACAATGCAAAAGTTAATTGTCAACAATTAAGCTGTCAGTAAAAATAATTAACTGTCTTCCTATAAACTATTAACTTCTTATAAACTGTCTTATAAACTGTCTTCCTATAAACTATTAACTTTTTCTGTACAACAGTTCAGTGTGCACAGGAAGAAATATTAATTCATTCCTAGATCAAGTACAAAAAATATAAAGCCCCTGTCACACTGCACCAACGGATGCAAAGAGGATGTAAAACGGACAAAAAAGCTTCCCATCCGTTGGTTAATGCGATGTACTCACTGCCTCCGTTTTGCTTCCTCTCTATCCGTCCAGCATCCGTTTATTGACGTTTCATCCACTCAGAAAGTTTTGAGCTGCTCAAAAATTTTGCGCGGAAAATGTATCCAATTCGTCCATTCTGCATCCGCTATGCATCCGCTACGCATCCGTTCTGCATCCGTTACGCATCCGCTATATCTGCTAGGCATCCGCTGCGCATCCGTGCAACTCCATCCGCTCGGACACAGGGAGGAAGCAGAACGGATGCAGAACAGATGTCTAGCGGAAACAAAGCGTTTAAAACGGAAAAAATGTCCACAGAGGCGACCTATCTCGGATATTAAGGATGCCTAGAGGATGCCTAGAGGATGCAAAGGGACACCTATACTGCCTATAAAAAGGGGGAGCAACACATCTGGATCTCACTTTCAGACCAGCAGACCTGCTGCAGACCTCTGCAGCCTTCATCTGCCTCTTCCTCTTCCACAGCTTCCAGTCATGTCCACTGTGGATCGTAACACAGTCCTTTTGGCAGCCACCATCCTTCTGCAACAGTGCGAAGCCATCTACAGGCTCTGTGAACTCTACTACGGGAAGAAAAAGGGGCGGCCAAGAAGCATCTGGGGTACGAAGATGGTTCGCCAGAAGAGCAGAGGACGGACTGTACAACAAGCTGATGGTGGAGCTCAGGAACGAAGACACTCGTGCATTCCAAAACTTCATGAGGATGCCTCCAGCCATGTTTGACGAAGTTGTGCAGCGGCTGACACCCAGGTTGACCAAGGCAAACACCAACTTCCGGCCCAGCTTGGAACCTGGGCTCAAGGTGGCACTCACTCTGCGCCACCTGGCCTCAGGGACCACCTATAGGAGCATGCAGTACGGCTGGAGGGTGCCACACAACACCATCAGCATTGTGGTCAGAGAAGTGGTGCAGGCCATCATCGAAGAATACCTGCAGGAGCTCCTCCAGTGCCCCTCCACTGATGAAGGATGGAAGAAAGTTGCAGAGCAGTGGTATCAGAGGTGGAACTCCCCACACACCGTTGGAGCCATAGATGGCAAGCACGTGGCCTGCAAAGCACCACCCAAGTTGGGCTCCACTTATTTCAACTACAAGGGCTTCTTCAGCATTGTCATCTTTGCCATGGTCGATGCTGACTACAAGTTCATGTACATCGATGCTTCAGGCAGCGGCTCATGTTCAGATGCCCAGGTATACAACGCCAATCACCTCAAGGAGGGGCTGGAACGTAACCTCATTGTGGGCTTCCCAGATCCAGAACCCCTGCCCAACGACACATAAGATGTGCCCTACTTCATCGTGGGGGATGACGCCTTCTCCCTCACAACCTACCTCATGAAGCCCTACACCTCCAAATACCTCACCCGTGAAGAGAGGATCTTCAACTACAGGCTGTCCAGGGCAAGGCGGGTGGTGGAGAACGCCTTTGGCATCCTGGCCAACAGGTTCCAGGTACTTCTCACCACCATGCAGCATCGCCCAGAGACCGTGAGGAGGATCATGGAAGCTTGCTGCATCCTGCACAATCTCATGCGCACCCGCTACCCAGTCTTGCAGAACAGGCTCGTGGACCTCCAACAAGGCAATGGGGACATGGAGCCCGGCGAATGGAGGCAAGGGCGAAACCTGATAGACACTGAGGATGTGCAAGGCCCCAACAGAGCCTCAAGTGAAGGGAAGAAGCAGCGCAACCTCCTGAAACACTGGTGCATCTCCCCAGCTGGAGCAGTGGATTGGCAAGACAGGATGATAGATGCTTAATGGATGCTTCCTTCAGCCTGTCTCATCACACTGATGAGATTGTGCCATGTATGTTGAGTGGCCCGACAATGAACAGGGCATTTAATAAAGAGTTGTGTTTATGTTGAAATGTGTGGATCAATGATTACATTGTTATTGATAATAAAGGGCCATAGGTGTGGCACCTGGGAGGGTGGACCATACAGTCCCACTATGCTTGCACTGGAGGTTTATCTATCCCACAGCTATTACCCATCCCAAAGGTATCCCTGCCCATTCCACAGCTATCTCAATCCATCCCACTGCTATCTTAACCCATCCCACAAGCATGCAAAGGCTTAAACCATTTCTAAAAGTTTCCAGCAAGACTTTATTAAAAAAAAGAAATGAAGCAAGTGTGTGAATCAAAAATAGACTTTATTAACAACAAGCTATAAGACAAAAATGACTCTCTGGCACTCCTCTTGGTCGCTCAGTCTCAGGGGTGAAGGATGCAGGTGCTGTGGAGGTGGCTGGTGCTGGAGTGCTTGTCATCAGCTCCTCCAGAAGCAGAAGCAGCAGAAGCGCCAGCCCCAGAAGAGCGAGCCCGTGCTGCAGAAGCCCCAGCAGAACCAGAGTGAGGGCCAGGGGGTGTGATGGTAGCCCTGTCCCTCTTGCAAGGGCTGGCAGCAGATGGCTGAGGCTTGCTGTGCTTCAGCATGGTTGTGGGGTTGCTGGCTGGCAGGAACCAAGGCTGGCAGGAAGGCTGACAGGCAGATATGTACCAAGGCTGGCAGGCAGGCAGGCACCAAGGCTGGCAGGAAGCTTGGCAGGCAGGCAGGCAGGAACCAAGGCTTGTAGGAAGGCTGGCACCAAGGCTGGCAAGGAGGCAGGCACCAAGGCTGGCAGGCAGGTAGGCACCAAGGCTCGCAGGCAGACATGAACCAAGGCTGGCAGGCAGGCAGGCACCAAGGCTGGCAGGCAGACTGGCTGGCAGCAAGGCTGGCAGGTAGGCAGACAGCAAGGCTGGCAGGGAGGCTGGCAGCAAGGCTTGCGGGCAGGCAGACAGCAAGGCTGGCAGCAAGGCTGGCAGCAAGGCTTGTAGGCAGACATGCAGGCAGGACAGGCAAGGCAGTCAATGTGTCTGGAAGCAGGTCTTTCCTCTGAATGGCGACCTGCTTCCGAGCTGCTCCCGTTATATCCATGGGGCTGACTCAATGTATCCTCCCCGCATGTGCAGTGAACTCTCGGCATCCGCTAGGCTTCTGCTGTGCATCCGCTCTGCATCCGCTTCATCCGCTCTGCATTCGCTCTGCATCCGCTGTATCCGTTCCGCATCCGCTTTGCTGAGGTCCCCCGGACGCCTTGCGGATGTGCCATCCGCTCCCATCCGCTTCCATCCGCTGGGCTTCCGTTTCTGCTTTCCATCCGCCCTGCGTCCTCCCTGCGTCCGTGTTATCCGCTCCGGTTTTGCAAATTTTTGCCCCTTCTGAGAGCGAATAACAACGGATGGAACATTTTTCTCGTCCGTTGTGTCCGTTTTGCATCTTTTGGGCAGTGTGACAGGGCCTTAACCAGTTATCAAAAACATCTTACCACTATATTGGCTTGTCAAACCACGCTAATTTTATATTTTATTTATTTCACAAATTTGGAAACTGCGCATTTGCCTCACAGAGAGGAGGCAAAAGGGACAAATTTGTTCAGAAAAGGGAAACACAAAACAAAACAAGTTGATAATATCTAAATATTTGTTCCATACTATCTTGATGGTTTGAAGAGAAAATGCATGTTAAATGCCAGCTAAAGCATATTCACAATATTATTAATAAAGTATTATCAGTAGCCTCAGGCCCCAGGAACTAATTATCAAAAATGAGTTTGATGTCTATTTTTTAACTTTAAAAAGTTAATAGTGAAATACAATAAAATTACAACACCAGCAGGGGAGAAATAGATAAATGATGAACAAAGTAAACCTATATACTATTACGGTGCTTAAAATAAACAAGATTAAAAAATAAAAGCAATTAATGAAGGGAAAGAGAAAATACCTTTATAATAACTATTAATAGTAATATAAATTAATTTAGTCTGTAAGCTTATAATTTAATGTAGTGTATGGAAAATGTTGCTTCACTTTTCAAAGATAATAAACTAAAATACTGGATCCATTTCTTAAAATAAGGTAGGTTTCTTTCTGATGATATAAAATCATATTTTAAGATGACAAAGTCCATATTTTAGAAATATAGTTCAGCATAACATTAAGGTTCTTAACTAGAATATTTCTTCCCAAAATAGTATTAACAAATGCATTTATTTTAAACCAAAACAAGGTTTGACAAAATCAGCTCATACGATTTAAATTTCAGTTAGATTTCTGACAACTCCAACTCAAAAATTTGGACATTAGCTTGTGGTCACAGCTTCCATTCTGCATGCCTTCAACCAAATAGCTTTCTACTTGTGGTTCAACCATTAAGACTGTCTCTGGTTTTCAAATACTAATCTACATTAAAATTTGCTGTTATCTGTAACTGTAGTGGATAATAATTCAGAATTAAGAGCTGGCATTAAAAGAAAAGGTAAAAGTTTGAAAACATGTATTATTCTCTTGGGTGACATAAAATGCAAAATGGCGATGTTTAGAATGATGAATTGCTTAAGGATTATCACTGAATAAAATGTGAGGCAAACGTGTATCTAATTAAACCCAGAGACTACAGTATAAAGGGGCTTTACTGCCAACAAAGATTATGGTTACAATTGCTAAGGAAAGCAAGACTTTTGGCAATTTGCAGCAATAAAAATTAAAATTATTAGTTTGCATATTTTGATTGCAGGGCTACTAAAGAGAATTAAGCTGGGGGGTATGTGAAACTAATATATTGATCTTTCAGTAAAGAATTTTGGGAGAACACTGCAAAGTCATTATGTATTATTGGACAGTGGGTACAACCCTTGAAGCATTGTTCAACAGACGAGCCAGGGAGCATAACGAGGGAAAAAAGAGAAACATGCAGAACCAGGGAACAAAGTTTAATCTTGAGGTAAAGAGTTGCAACATGAAGAAGACTGCTATGGGATCCACATGACTTTGATTTTAGAAAGTAGAAAAGGGGCATTGGTCCTACCTGAACACTTCTTTTCGGGGAGTCGAAGAAAGAATCCAGGCTGGGTAGTCTCTAGTCTCACAGCTATGCAGACCGAGTTGAAAAACTGAGGACACCCCCCCCCCCCCGGTAACAGTCCCTAGTTCTGAATGACGGTGAAGTGAATCCAGCTGCTCCTCGTCCTCTAACAGATAGCCTATTTGATACTGCGAGAAAAAAACATTTCCTCCCTACTCTGATCAGACAGCATACAGGGTGGGACTGGATTCTCCCTTCGGTTCCCCAAGAAGAAGTGTCCAAGTAGGACCAACGTCCCTCCACCACTGACCGAAGGGAGAATCCAGGATGGGACATGCCAAAGCTGGCTGTCCTATGGGAGGAAATTGGATTGGTCAGAGGTCCCCACTTCTACATGAACTCCCTGCAGGACACATCTTCCAAAGGATGCCTCTGCTGAGGCAAAGGAGTCAATTTTATAATGTCTTATGAATGGGGTCACAGATGACCAAGTCGCAGCTCTACAAAAGTCCAGAACCGAATCCTGCATTGCCCAGGCTGCAGTGGTCACTGCACTCCTGGTTGAGTGCGCAGTAATTCTCCTGGGCACAGGAAGAGCCAGTAATTCATAGGCCTTTGCAATACAGGCAGTAAGCCAGCGACCCACGGTAGATGGTGTCACCCTGCGACCCAAAGTTGACAACTGAAAGGAAACAAACAGGGCTTCAGTTCTCCAAAAAGAGGAGGTTCTTTTGATGTATATACGGAGGGTGCTCCTAATGCCCAAGGTGTCCCATTTTCTCTCCAGTGCATGGATAGGCCCTGGACAGAAGTCAGGCAAAATCAACTCCTATGAGCGATGGAATAAGGAGTTCACCCTGGGGAGAAAGGTAGGGCCCAACCGCATGGAAAATGCACAGGTCTGCATGGAAAATGCACAGGTCCTTTCTGATGGATAAGGCCATCAACTCCGAGATACGCCTGGCCGAAATAATGGCCACTAGGAATGACACCTTGCACGTGAGTAGGTGAAGACTGACTTCATGCAAGGGTTCAAATGGGGGAGAAGTCAGTGCCTGCAGGACCTTAGGCAAATCCCAGGAGGGGAAACGGACCACTGGTGGCTTCAAATTAGTGGCTCCCCTAATGTATTAGTGGCTCCTCCCTGGGGTGTTGGGCCAGAGTGGTTGAGTCCTTGACCGAAAAAAACCGAGGCCAAGGCAGCCACCTGTCTCTTCAAGGTACCGGGGGCGAGACCTCTGTCCAACCTGTCCTGCAGGAACTCAAACAGATTTGCCACATTTGACACAGTAGTAGGTTCCAACAGGTGACTGGCGCACCAGCCTCAGAAAATCCTCCATGATGCGTTGTGTATCCTGGTCATGGAAGTCTTCTGGCCAGCTGGTGGTCTGAATGACCCTTCTGGAAAACTACTCCTGTTTCAGGAGTGCTCAAGCGCCAGACAGTCAACTGAAACCAGGCTGGATCTGGGTGCTCAATCGGGCCCTATCTGAGGGAGATCCTGTGCAGGGGAATTCTCCAGGATCTGGCGATTGTCAGACCCAACAGTTCAGCGAACCATGGGCGCCTGAGCCAGTAAGGGGCTACTAACAGAACCTCCGCCCTCTCTGTCAGTACCTTTCTGATTGTCTCCACAATCAGGAAGGGGGGAAGGCATACAATAGCCCTTGGGGACACCTGCACTGGAGAGCATTGACCCACTTCTGCTCCCAGTGCTGGGAACCATGCAAAGAACCTTGGGAGCTGTGAGTTCTCTGGAGATGCAAAGAAATCCAGAATCTGATGGCTGAACCATTCCATCATCTCCTGGAATGGACTAGGATGCAGTCGCCATTCTGACTGGTTGACTATGGTCCTACTCAACCAGTCTGCTTGCACATTGGAAACTCCTGAGATACTTTCTGCTCGCAGGGTCAACAGGTGTCTCTCCACCCATCTGCACAACTGAGTCACCTCTTGCATTAGAGATCTGGAGTGACTGCCCCCTGCTGGTTTATGTGGGCCTTGGTAGCCACATTGTCTATGAGGAGGAAAACCTGTCTCCCCATCACCTCCTGCCTTAGATCCTTGAGAGTTAAGGGGGCAGCCCTGAGCTCTAGCCAATTTATGTTGTGGGCGAGCTCCTCCCGTGACCACCTAACCTGGACTCTCAGGTGGGCCCCCCAACCATACAGACTGGCATTGGTGGTGATGGTAATCCTCTGGGCTCCCTGTACAAGCAACCCTGATCCATGGCTCAGGATCACCACCAATGGAGAGAAAGAAGAACCAGCAAGCGGACGTAAACCCTCCTTAGTGAGTTACCCCTGCCCGCCTTTTGGTAGGGAAGCAGGAACCACTGCAGGGTTTGGGCATGGAAGCAGGCCTTTGACGATCCCAATGCCTGATATCATCTTGCTGAAAAGTTGAGACAGCAAGATGATAGGCGCCTCTCTGTCAAACAGGATCTGTGATGTGACGTCCCTTATACTGTCTCAACGCTTCTGTGAGAGAAAGATGTGGCCAGTTAAGGTGTCTATGATACCTTAAATGCAAGAGACGGTTCGATGGTACTAGGTGGCATTTGTCCAGGTTTATCGAGAACCCATGCTCTTGAAGGATCCTGATTGTCGACATCATATCCTTCTCCGCCTGGGGTCTGGAAGAGGGTGCTATCAGGATGTTGTCCAAATAGCATAGGATCCTAATGGGTAAGGATCTGAGGTATGCCGCTATGGCCGCCAGGAGCTTGGTAAAAGTCCATGGGGCTGATGACAGGCCAAACGGGAGAGCCCTGTATTGAAAATGGTGGCCTCCATAGCAAAACCTCAGAAACTGACGGTGGTTAGAGTCTATGGGCACATGATAGTCGGCCTCTGTCAGGTCTACTGAAGCCAAAAAAAAACTTCCTCCTGCAGGCCCTGTATGATAGAGTAGAGGGAGCGCTCCTTGAATCTTCAGTAGATTAGATACCTGTTGAGCCTTTTCAAGTTGAGAATTGCTCAACCCCCCCCCCCCCAAAAAAAAAAGCCTTTGGAATCACAAAACAAATTGAATAGAACCTCTGTCTCTCCTGGTCTCCAGGAACTGGATAGATGGCCCGAACATCCAGCACATGGTGGATCGCCAATTCCATGATATCCCTCTTTGAAGGGTCCCTTGAGATGGGGCAGCACACAAAGGCACTGGGGGGGGGGAGAGAGGAAAGAAACCCCCGAGAGCAACCTGACTATAAAGTTGTCAGAATCCAAGCATCTGTTGTGATCTGTTCCCACCTCTGCCAGAACAGTCCCAGACGGCCCCCTGTGGGGAGAGGAGGCTTGGGTGTCACTTGTTGCATCTAAAAGGTCTGTTGGAACCCCGAAAGGACCTTCTGTCATCTTGCCTCTGATGCCCTCTGGCAGCAAACGCCGGTCTATCAGCCTGAAATTAGGATCTTTGGAAGAAGGGCCTACTTTGACAGGGAAAGCTTGCCCCAGATTCCCCTGTTTAAAGGAGGGCTTTCTGTAGTAGGGTGGAGACCTGTAATCAAAATGCCTCCCCTGGGAAGGTAGGATCGTTTACTTGTCCCTGGTTTCCCATCAAAAAAAGGGATCCAGTGCCTTCCCAAAAAGCCTCTCTCCCTTGACGGGAGCAAACACCAACTTCCATTTGTTTCTGTCATCCATCTGCCAGTTTCTTAGCCAGATGAGCCTATGTGCTGTTACAGATGAGGCGATGGCTCTGGAAGAAGTTTTGGCTGACGTGAGGGTGGCATTAGCTGTCAGTTGAGCTGCAGCTATTATCTTATTTAAGTCCTGATGCACCCTGAGGTCCTCAGGTGGGATTCTACCCTGCAGCTGCCGCAGCCACCCATTAAATAAGGTAGACTCAGACACAATGTATCGCCTCAGGGGATTCCCACTGCTTTTTAATCACATTCATAAATGTCTGGGGCACGGGTACAGCATCCACCACAGATGCTTTCTCAGTGAATACATAATCTTCCTGATCCTCTCCCTCTGAGGGAAGATCCCGGTGACCTTGTCCCTTTTTTTAAGATGAGCCATTCTCTTAACCTTAACCAGCAGTCTTGGAGAGAGCCAGCTGGAAAAGGTCCTTAAAGGAGGGGGGACCGGCTACCTCTGACTCTCCATCTGAAAAGCCCTCTGGAAGGAAGTCCCTCTCGGAAACAGAAGACATTCTTCATAAACATAAAAACATTCTTTCTGAAGGGGATGCAGAACGATTTCTGAAGTAGATTGGCTGTTCTGCAGAAGCCTGCCCCTGCCCCTACCCCTGAGGAACGCCTCTGTTGGTGTCCAAACCAGGCAGCTGGCACATTTAAGCCTTGTCTAATTGTTTGGGAGATCCAGGTTCTCATGAAGGATGGCATCTCTGGCCTGTGGGTCTCCTCAGGCCGCAACCCAGCCACCATAGGGTAAAGGTGGCTTTTTTATTTTCAGGTACTGCTGGAGGCTTGGCTTCCAGGTGCAGCAATCAAAAATCCTTGTGGTGTCTCAGAATTATTATGAGTGGCTTTTGGAGGTTTCCCTGCAAATCCTGAGTACTTGAGCCACCAGGATATCAGGCAGTCAAATATTGTCTATCTGCCAATTGGTTTTGGTGCCTGCCATCTTGTGGGAGCAGAGGAGAGATGGCCCTGTTTTCAGCCATCTTGGAGTCTATCACTGCCTTATCAAACTCCTTATCTCGGGCTTTTTGTCTATGCCTGGCCTGCCTATCCTTTGCCCGAGAGGGTCTTTTAGGGGCTAGGGTCCTAGCTCTGATCCTAGCTGCTGCCTCCAGCCCTGGACTTAGTTGATCTCCTTGCAGCTCTTTCCCTACTCTGCTGAGGAGCTGATAACTCTTGGCCAGCTCTCCTGGTGGCCATTTTGAGCTTGCCAAAAATAATTGTCACTGAGAAAAGGAAAAAAGGGGCAAAAGAAAAATAAAAACAAAATGTATTTGATCTAAAGCTGTCTGCTTTGGTCACAGCAGCTATCCACCACTTCAGGAGACTAGTGCGACCCAGAAGTGGTGAGCTCAGCTCCGCAATTTAAGGCAAGAGTCAAAGCAAAAAGGAAAAAAAAAAAAGGCTGACTCTTTAAAATTGCTACAAGCCCTGACAGATCAGAGGCTTGTGAGCCAGTGCTGGCTGCACCTCAATCAATTTGGCAGTCTCAAGCATCTCACAGCTGCCACAATGCTCTTGTGTCTGGACAGGGGGTCAGGATTCAATCCAGATGGCCAGTACCCCCCCCCCCAAGGAACAATCCTGGAGACGAACTGCAGAATTGTCCAGAAATGTCTGAAATGGCCACCAATACCAAAAAGGGGCAGAAGCGCCTTGCGGTTTTTGCGGCTAGCACAGATAAGAATGGACCAGGAGAAAGTGAATTGAATAAGACACTGACTCCTCCCCCCCCCCAGCCTGTACCCCCCCACACACGGGATCTCAGGGGCACCTCCAACCAAATTTACAATCACAATTTCCAAAACCAGTCTAACAGCAAAGAATTTTTTAAAAAGGCAGTCAAAAAAAAAGTGAAAAACCTGCTCTAAGCCACTCAAAGAGGGGGGGGGGGGAAACCTCAATCCAGGGGGTGAAGATTCTTCTACAATCTGAACTATTCAGAGCCCTTAAAGGGTGGTCTGAACACGCTGAGACCGAGTGAAGGACTGGGGACCATTACCAGAGGGTGTGTCCTCAGTTTTTCATCTTGGTCTGTAGAGCTATGAGATTAGAAACTACCCACCCTGGATTCTCCCTTCGGCTCAATGGAGAATGTTCATCAAGCAAACCGCCAAAAACCCTACAGCTTCAGTGGATATATGCAATGCTTTGGACTTGATTCAGGACATAGAAGAGCTTCAGAATAAATGAAAGGAGCAAATGTTGAACTCATTAAAGCAGTTGCATTTATTTCCAGGAATGTATGGTCATCACTATACGGTTAGAGAGATCTTTCTAGCTGTTGACTTTAGTCATCATATTCATCCCATTTCCCTTGCCTTATTTTCACATAGATTTTTTTTAGTAATCTTCTTGAACCAATCAGAGCTCAAAAGTTGTCAGGGTATCTCAATATTGCATCTGCTTTGCAGAATTAACACACTATTACTCACATCTTCACATCCTGGACATAAACTGTTTCAACTCCTACCCTTAAGATGACGCTATAGAGCACTGCACACCAGAACAACTAGACACGAGAACAGTTTTTTCCCCAAATGCCATCACTCTGCTGAACAAATAATTCCCTCAACACTGTCAAACTATTTACTAAGTCTGCATGACTATTACTATTAATCCTCCCATCCTTCCTTTCACCCATCTCCTCCCACTTATTACTGTATGGCTGTAACTTTGTTGCTTGTATCCAAATGATTTTTATTGACTGTTCCCAGTATGATTTGATCACTTATTGTACACTATGACTATTATTAAGTGTTGTACCTAATGGTTCTTGACTCTTGATGAATGTATCTTTTCTTTTATGTACATTGAGAGCCTATGCACCAAGACAAGTTCCTTGTGTGTCCAATCACACTTGGCCAATAAAGTATTCTATTCTATTTATCTAACACAAACACAATCATTTTAGAAAAGGTCAGTGATGATGAATAGGGAACCAAAATCTAAATCTGAGGAAGAAAGATGGAAGGAACTGACATTGTTTAGCCATCAGTAGAAAAGTGGGGGCAGGTTTCATTTCCTGGTTTCAGCAAAGGGAGAAAGCACTAATACAATTAGCAGGCAAAATGCAAGTACACGTAGGTATTTGGAGTGTGTGTGTGTGGCTTGCAAAGGTACCAGATTGGAGAACACATTTTGGAGGGAGCTTGATCCAAATGCAACCAAGAGGAGGAAGCAGTGGGAGGTATGAGGAGAACTGACATATAAGTGATTGGAGCACAGCATTTGCAGCGGGGCATGTGAGACATCAGGAAGAGATGGCATCAGGCAGTCAGGAACAACATGTTTTGGGAAACGTGACTGCATGGCAGCTTTCCAGAGGTTGAGAAGATAATCCAAGTGAGTCCATAATCGGAAACTGCCTAAAACTTTTGCGCAGAAAATGTATCCAGTTCGTCCGTTCTGCATCTGCTACGCATCTGTTACGCATCCGCTATATCCGCTAGGCATCCGCTACGCATCCGCGCAACTCCATCCGCCTGGACGTGGGGAGGAAGCGGAACGGATGCAGAATGGATGCAGAACGGATGCAGAACGGAAACAAAGCATTTAAAACGGAAAAAACGTTCGCAGAGGGGACCTATCTCGGATATTAAGGATGCCTAGAGGATGCCTAGCGGAAAACCTATACTGCCTATAAAAACAGCAGAACAGCAGCCCAGCGGTGCAGACCTCTGCAGCCTTCATCTGCCTCTTCCTCTTCCACAGCATCCAGTCATGTCCACCGTGGATTGTAACAAAGTCCTTTCGGCAGCCACCATCGTTCTGCAACAGTGCGAAGCCATCTGCAGGCTCTGTGAACACTACTGTGAGAAGAAAAGGAGCCATCCAAAAAGAGTCTGGGTCCGAAGATGGTTCACCAGAAGAGCAGAGGACGGACTGTACAACAAGCTGATGGTGGAGCTCAGGAGCGAAGACACTCAGGCGTTCCAGAACTTCATGAGGATGCCTCCAGCCATGTTTGACGAAGTTGTGCAGCACCTGAGGACCAGGTTGACCAAGGCAAACACCAGCTTCTGGCCCAGCCTGGAACCTGGGCTTAAGGTGGCACTCACTCTGCGCCACCTGGCCTCAGGGACCTCCTACAGGAGCATGCAGTACGGCTGGAGGGTGCCATCCAACACCATCAGCATTGTGGTCAGAGAAGTGGTGCAGGCCATCATCGAAGAATACAAGGAGGAGCTCCTCCAGTACCCCTCCACTGAAGAAGGATGGAAGAAAGTTGCAGAGCAGTGGTATCAGAAGTGGAACTTACCACACACCGTTGGAGCCATAGATGGCAAGCACGTGGCCTGCAAATCTCCAGCCAACTCGGGGTCCACTTATTTCCATTACAAGGGCTTCTTCAGCATCATCCTCTTCGCCATGGTCTATGCTGACTCAAATTCAGATGCCCAAGTATACAACGCCAGTCACCTCAAAGAGCGGCTGGAACGCAACCTCATCGTGGGCTTCCCAGATCCAGAACCCCTGCCCAACGACACACAAGATGTGCCCTACTTCATCGTGGGGGATGACGACTTCTCCCTCACAACCTACCTCATGAAGCCCTACACCTCCAGACTCCTCACCCGTGAAGAGAGGATCTTCAACTACAGGCTATCCAGGGCAAGACAGGTGGTGGAGAACGCCTTTGGCATCCTGGCCAACAGGTTCCAGATACTTCTCACCACCATGCAGCATCACCCAGAAACCATGAGGAGGATCATGGAAGCTTGCTGCATCCTGCACAATCTCATGCGCACCCGCTACCCAGTCTTGCAGAACAGGCTCGTGGACCTCCAACAAGCCAATGGGGACATGGAGCCTGGGGAATGGAGGCAAGGGCGAAACCTGATCGACACTGAGGATGTGCAAGGCCCCAACAGAGCCTCACATGAAGCAAAGAAGCAGCGCAACCTCCTGAGACAATGCTGCAACTCCCCAGCTGGAGCAGTGGAGTGTCAAGACAGGATGGTAGATGCTTAATGGATGCTTCCTTCAGCCTGTCTCATCACACAGATGAGATTGGGCCATGTATGTTTGGTTGGCCTACAATGAACAGGGCATTTAATAAAGAGTTGTGTTTATGTTGACATGTGTGGATAATTATTACATTATTATTGATAATAAAGGGCCGTAGGTGTGGCACCTGGGAGGCTGGACCATACAGTCCCACTATGCTTGCACTGGAGGCTTATCTATCCCACTGCTATACTTACCCATACCACTGCTATATTAACCCATCCCACAAGCATGCAAAGACTTAAACCATTTCGAAAAGTTTCCAGCAAGACTTTATGAAAAAAAAGAAATGAAGCAAGTGCGTGAATCATAAATAGACTTTATTAACAACAAGCTTTAAGACAAAAATGAGTCTCTGGCACTCCTCTTGGTCGCTCAGTCTCAGGGATGAAGGGTGCAGGTGCTGTGGAGGTGGCTGGTGCTGGAGTGCTTGTCATCAGCTCCTCCAGAAGCAGAAGCAGCAGAAGCGCCAGCCCCAGAAGAGCAAGCCCGTGCTGCAGAAGCCCCAGCAGAACCAGAGTGAGGGCCAGGGGGCGTGATGGTAGCCCTGTCCCTCTTGCCAGGGCTGGCAGCAGATGGCTGAGGCTTGCTGTGCTTCCGCATGGTTGTGGGGTTGCTGGCTGGCAGGGAGGCTGGCAGGAACCAAGGCTGGCAGGAAGCTGGCAGGGAGGCTGGCACCAAGGCAGGCAGGAAGGCTGGCAGGGAGGCAGGCACCAAGGCTTGCGGGAAGGCTGGCAGGCAGGCAGGCACCAAGGCTGGCAGGCACACATGAACCAAGGCTGGCAGGAAGGCTGGCAGGCAGGCAGGCACCAAGGCTTGCAGGCAGACATGAACCAAGGCTGGCAGGAAGGCAGGCAGCAAGGCTGGCAGGCAGACCGGCTGGCAGGAGGCTGGCAGGGAGGCTGGTAGCAAGGCTGGCAGCAAGGCTTGCAGGCAGGGTAGGCAAGGCAGTCGATGTGTCCGGCAGCAGGTCTTTCCTCTGAATGACAACCTGCTTCCGAGCTGCTTTCGTTATATCCGCGGGGCTGACGTAATGCATCTTCTCCACATGCGCAGTGAACGCCAGGCATCCATTAGGCTTCCGCTATGCATCCGCTAGGCTTCCGCTCTGTATCCGCTTCATCTGTTCGGCATCTGCTCTGCATCCGCTCTTTCCGTTCCGCGTCTGCTTCGCTGAGGCCCCCCGGAAGCCTAGCGGATGTGCCATCCGCTCCCATCCGCTTCCATCCACTGGGCTTCCGTTCCGCATCCACTTTGCATCCACCCTGCATCCTCCCCGCATCCATGTTATCCGCTCCGGTTATGCAAATTTTTGCCCCTTTTGAGAGCGGATAACAACGGATGGAACATTTTGCTCGTCCGCTGTGTCCTTTTTGCATCTGTTGGCCAGTGTGACATGGGCTTAAATCCTTTCCTATCTCTTATGCACAGGTGAGCATTTCCTTGCTTAGCTACTGCTAATAATGAGGCACTAAGCTTGCTCACAGAGCCAGTGTCTTGCCACTTGCTCACAAAGCACTTATTTTGATGAAGTGCTAGGTTTCCTTGGTTGAGGGGGTATATGACCTTCTTGGCACCAGGGTTGTCTCAAGAGGGATCAGTACTAGCTGAGGAAGAGCCTGGGAGAGTGTTACTGTTTGACTCAGTGGCTGCTGAATTAGTGGGTGCCATACCTAGTGGGACTTGATCAATCCTTATTTTGCAAATTGACTCTGAGGTCATGATAGATCAGGGATTGCCAATCTTTTGGACCTCAGGGACCACCAAACTCATAATTTTAAATCCTGCAGACCACTAATACGAATCCAGCGCACTGCTCACTGAACCGCCTGGACTCCCACTGACAGAATGGGGTCCATCAGGCACTTAGTTTGGCTGCCTGTTTCTGCAACCTTAAATACTCAGAGTCATTTGGACCCATTTCCTACAGAAAAAAACACCGGGATCTCCTCTCCCCCCTCTCCCTCTCCCTCCCTCTCATCTCTCTCCCCCTCCCCCTTACCTCCTTCTCTTTCTCTCTCTCCCCCCATCTCTTCCTGGGGCTGGGGGGAAAGGAACCTCTGGATGGTGCTGGATGGTGGAAATCTGATGTCTGGAGGCCAACAATCCACGTGCTGAAGACCAGATGGCTGGCAGGGAGGTGGGGTAACAAGGGTGATACCGGTGATGATGGATTGATGCATGCGGGAGATCACAGCATCAGAGCCCTTCCCAGGTGTTCCCTGACCTGTGAGGGAGTGGGGATAAGGGAAAGGAACCTCGGAACTAGTGTTGCCTTCTGTCTTCCCCTCTGGTGTTGCCTCCTGCCTTTGTGCATTGAGGAGGCTGAGCAGCTGCCAGTGATGCCCTCGGATGAGGATGTTGTAGGGGGAAAATTTATCACCTCCACTCAGGAGCCGCAAAGCGTTCACCACCCCATGCTCCTTCCCACTGAGCATGTGAGCACTTCCGGCAAGGAGGAAGCATGGCGGGAGGAGGCTTGGTGGCTGCCAGAGAGGCAGTGAGCACTTTGCGGCTCCTGAAGGGAGGGGTCGAGACTACCCCTTGCCATATCCTCATCCGAGGACATCGGTGGCAGCCGCTCAGCCTCCTCGATTCGTGGAGGCAAGACGCAACACCAGTTCAGAGGTTCCTTTCTCCCTCCCCCCTGGCAGGGCAGGGAACACTTGGGAAGGGCTCCAATGCCGCGATCTCCTGCACCCCTTGCCTCAGGTGCAAAGTGCTCGCCTCTCTGGTAGCCACCAAGTCTCCTCCCATTGTGCTTCCTCCTTGCCAGAAATGCTCACATGCCCAACGGGAAGGAGGAGGCTTGGCGGCTGCTAGAGGGGGAGGCAGGAGGCAACACCAGTTCATAAGTTGCTTTCCCCTGACCCCCACCCCATTGCAGACCAGGGACCACCCGGGAAGGGCTTTGATGCTGCAATCTCCTATGCACTACTATCCCTTCCCATGCATATCAGTTCATCTGCTACTGGTATCATCCCTGTTGCAGACATGGGTGCGCTGCAGACCACCAAAATTTTCTCACGGACCACCAGTGGACCTCAGCCCACCGGTTGGCAATCTCTGTGATAAACTCTTCGGGTATTGTAAAAATGTTATACAAGAGGGCTGAATATCCATTGTTTCTAAGTACAAACAAATTGAGTGTGGGGTGATATCTGATCCACTGAAATCATTACATTTTGCTGTTGGGTGATGAAAAGAGAAACTACTCTAAACATTCGTTTTCAGGACTAACTCAGCAAGGTGCCTGTATCTCCCAAGGCCAGATAGCTGCAGCATAGGAAAGAGAAAGAAAACAAAGGGGGAGAACAAAACTTCTATTCTGTGAGGACTTGGGGATGGAGAGTCTCTTTTATTTAAAAATGAGATGGCAAAATGAAAATGTTTCTCAATGAAAATGTATAAACAAGGGGAAACATCTGAACTAATAAAGAAAGCAGGATATGAGAACGGTTAGGAAATGATTGAACATCTAAAAAAAAAGGATTTGTAATAACCCTTTAATTGTTTAATGTAATATGGATACATGTCTCCAAAACATTAAAAATAAGAGGGCATATATGTGCTTTTAAAGGTAAGTGATGCTGCAATGTTGTTGGGTGACAGTCTGAATAATTTGAAGATAATGTTTTACTATATGATATAGAGAAAGTATGTTGTTTTTAATAACTGTACTAAAATATCAAGATAGTTTGAAAGAGAAAGTGTAACAAATGATTGCAAACCATATTCAAATGAGGAAGAACTAGGAAAAACAGATAAATTTGGGTATCTGGGGAAGATGGTTGGACAGACTTGAGTATATGAAATTGCTGGTGGGAATATACAGTGAGTAATTTATTTGTTTGTTTGTTCAAGTTTTATGGCTGTCCACCTCGGTCAATTACTCTGGATGGCTTACAGTTCAAAAAATATTTAAAAATATTACATTAAAAATATTTTAAACAATTAAAAAAAAACATTAAATTTGTGTTTTAAGGAATTGCTTTCCAAAAGAAATCAAAACATCTTAATAATCCAAGAAAAAAAAACAGGAGTCATTTACAACATACAATATAAGGACTGTAACAACTACTGTAAAGGGCAGACAGGCAGAAGACTAACGCAGCCCACCCATGAACATCAGTTAGCAGGTAGAAAACATAAATATTCCTTAACCTTACAACACATGGATAGATTTGACTATAGTTTCAGCTGGGAGACTGTGAGCATCCTAGATCAAGCTAAATCCAAAAATGCTAAGAAATTTCTAGAAGCTTGACACTCAGATACCTCAGCCATCAATAGACATATAGCAATAAATCATTCAAGAGACAATGAAAAGGCTAAGAAAGAAACAAAAAGACCAGAACACATCCTCTTCATCAGCCAATACTAAGATAAGCAGGGATTAATACAAGACAGACAAGCAGAAAATAAGAGTTTTCCTAAATCCATGGCTATTCTTCATACAGCAGGGGGAGGCCATGGTTAGAGGAGACTTTGCTCTGCTTTGGATGGATAGGCATGGTGGCCCCTTCTGAACTAGGAGCTGTCAGTATCAGTAATTCACACTCTCATCGTATGATCAAACTACTGTAATGCATTGTACTTGGAATGACTTTGAAGATGACTCTGAAATTACAGTTACGGTAGTTTAAAATGCAGAAGCCTCCTACAACTGAGCATGAGTCATTTTAGCAACATATACAATGCTGTTTTAGTTGCCAATAAGTCTCTGAGTCCAAAGTGCTGCTTTTAACCTATAAATATCTTATACTGTATACTTTAAAGATTGTCCACTCCAAATCTGATTATATCAGCCGAATCTGCTGTGTATGAGAGAGGATATATTTGTGATGTTTATGTAATGTTTATGATTGGAAGATTTTGTGTTATAGTCCTCTTGAGTCGTATCAAAGTTGGCAGTATACAAGTAATGGTAATAAATAATAATATGGAGATAATCAATGATGATACATGAATCCCTTGAAAGATGTTAGGATGAGTAATAAAGCTGATCATTTGTAAGCATCTTTAAGGTAATGTCATGATTGATAACAGCCAACATGGCTTTATCAGAATAAATCATGTGAGACTAATTTTGACTCCTTTGCCAAGGTAACTATTCTAAATGAACAAGGGGAATGCTGTGAATATAATCTACTGTGATTTCAGTAAAACTTTTGACCAGATTCTATAGGACATTCGCATTGACAAGCACTTAAAATATGTATTGGAGGCCACACAGGATAGATGTCCACTCCTGTCTAGCTACCTGCAGACAATCAGCATTAATGCTCCATATCAAGTGGAAAAGTGGAAACTATCGGGTTTCCATGGGAAATCAGTCTCATTCAACATTTTTATTATTGACCTGGCTTTTTATCAAATTGGCAGTTTACATAAAACTGTAAATATAAATATACATAACTGTCTGGCTATCACCTAGTATGACACAAACTTGTAATTTAATCTGGTTTAAGAGGAACAGGAAACCAACTTGAATGTAATCATTGACAACAAGTTGAAAAAATATCAGGAGCAACTCTTAGCAGATCTCATACAGTTCTGAGCTGCATTAGAAACAAAACGCTACCAATGACAGATGAAATCATTATTACTCTTTACATAACAAGGACAAGACCTCATAAGAGTACTGTGTATGATTCTTAGCACTCAGTTTCCACCAAAAAAAAGTATTTACACATTGAAGAAGATTCACTGGTGAATCAAAGATGATACAAAAATTTGACAACATAGTCTGTGAGAATAGGCTGAAAGACATTGGGATATTCAGTCTGAAGAAAAGTTATAGAAGAGATGCAATGCTCATGCTCAGACATAAAAAAATTATGTGCAGATTTTACATCTTTCCTAATTACATATTTTGAGTATACTGTTACACAAATAATGTAAATTGTCATAAATAACATAGGGATAACATAGTTTACCCTAACTGGTTTAGGTGAAATAATAACTATGATTCATAGTTGTGTATGTTAAAGTGTCTGCAGCTTTAACTGTGGAATAGTAATTAAGGGAGTGGTTATGAAAACACTATAAAAGTAGCAAGTCTACAGCTTGCACGCTCTGGCTTTGATGATCCCTGATTACTGCTTGGAATCAAGACTGCATTGCTCGAACGGGAGAGACAACAAAGGACTGATTTGTAAGTGAACTGACATAGGATATTCTACATGGACTTTGCTAACTGAATATCCCTGAATGGACTGACTACTTGATACATGACTATTGGACTGTTATTTGACTATGCCATGAACTTATAATGGAATAAACTATATTCTTGATAGCACAAGCGTATCTGTTATTTTTACTGTATGTTAATAAACATACAAGCTTAGCTCACTCATTTATCTGTGTGCCTATCTGACTAACGCTGCACATTCTGTTTAGCTTGTCTACCTAACCCTGGTTGGGGAACCCAGGCTTAACAAGATGCAATGCTCATGCTCAGACATAAAAAAATTATGTGCAGATTTTACATCTTTCCTAATTACATATTTTGAGTATACTGTTACACAAATAATGTAAATTGTCATAAATACTTCAACACTGCAATAAATTTGTTGTGTTGTATGGAATATTTTTGATGCCAATGACTTCTCTGTTAATGGGGGTGGATGTCCAAAAGAAATCAGCTATATTACAAACTGAAATGCTTTTTAAATTAAGGTTTGACTGTAACTGTTAAAAAGGGAACAGGAACTTGAGTACAATACATATTTAGATCTACCTTCAACATCCTTGCTTATTCAGTTTTTATAGAAAATTTTGTACATTTTTGCAAAGAAGTGAAATGGAGTTGAAACATGTTCTGGTAAAATGTGCTTACACCAGTGATTACAATTGGAAACTAATTGGACAAATATGGTTCTGAAGGTGTTTTCAGCTAAAGATATTTATAACTCCCTTTCAGAACTTAATTCTAAACATAAGATGAAAGTATTATTGAAACCAAAAGTGTTACATCTTTTGGAACTAATAGAGAAACAACTAGGAAAAACAGAACATTGTTTTATATATGACAGTTGCCATGAGACTAATATATGCTTGAAATGGAAAAAATTGACATTACCCACAAAGGAAGAATGGTTGCTGAAGATGATAGAACTTGCCGAGGTGGATAAACTGACTTCTTTGATTAGAGGAAAAACATTGTTTTTCATTGGAAATGCTTTACAGACTTTTTTACATGAAGTGAAAAAAAAATACACTTTCGATTTGTGGTTTTGATGATCAGAAAAAAAAAAGATAATAAAAAAAGAATGTCTTCTTTTGTAGTTATAGAGTAAGAAGTAAATTTGTAATTGTACTTATATTTACAGCAAATAAAATTGGAAACTATTTTTTCTTTCTTTTTTTCTTTTCTTTTCTTTGTTATTAGTTTGTTAGTTTTTTATGCTCTTTGTAAAAGTTTCAGTAAAAAAACTATATAAAAAGATACATGCAAAATTTTTCATAATGCACAGGTTTATAGATTTTCAAGTGTGTACCAATTTTACAGCCAGTTTAGCCAGTGTATGCCTGATCCATATGAGGAGCTTGGCCCAACATGTGTAGGGGTTATTAACCATTTCTTGAGAGCAGTAATGCAAAATACTATTTTCTACCTAACTTGCAGAGAGATATAGAAAGAGTCTAGGAAAGGTGTGAAGACTTATTTGAATGTTAAGTGTTCCTTTGTGTTCCTTTTTGGGTTTGGATTTTGAGATTATACCAAAGCAGTGTTTTTAAATTTTCATACTGGCTGGGAAATCCTAGGGATGGAAGTCCACAAATTTAAAAGTTCACAGGTTTGAAAAGCACTGTACTAAAGGAAGGTAGGATAGCAAAATGTTCACGAATCCCAGCTTTACACACAATCCATAGAGATGGCCAACTCTATCTTCTGTTATATAACAAAAGAATGTGAAATGTAATGCATTCCTGTACTGGAAAACTTGCCAATGAAATTATTTTATGATTTTCACATGGTTATTATAACTACTGATACAATATAGGGTTATAAAACTATAAAAACACAGCCTACCGAAGTTGGTCCAGAAGTAATCTGAAAAAAATTGTCTGGAAACTTTTGCAATTTTGAAAAATCCAAATTCTGTATGTTGTTGAATAAATGGGAAGGTAAGGGAACAAGTTAAAATATCGAAGGGAAACAAAATTAGATGCTCTTTTGTGGAGGTAGTAAATTAGCTGGGCCATAAGAAACCTGTTCACTGCAGTTCCTACTTAGAAGCAATATTTTTATTCAGAGCTGGTCTAAAGGGAACAAGAAGCAAAAGGAGACAAGGGGTAATTTTTAATTATCTGTAAATACTCTCAGATGTACTGATAAAAATGTTACATAATTAACATTGCTGTAAGAAGATGGTCTTGGAATGATTTGAGACAATGCTCTTTCTACTGATTAGAATGAAAAGAGCATCACCAAAATAATGCAGAGGAATGCAAAATTTTGCTTCTAGGAAGAAGTATCTAAAATGACATCATTCAAATTTCCATGACCAAATCCTGTGAGCTAACACTAGTTGTGAATGAATTCCAGCTTGACTGGAATCATAGTGAAGTAGTTATAGATATCTGCTGAAGTACTGTAGGTGATAAGAATTCCTTGCCCTTCCTACTGCCAAATTTAAATATGAAAGAAAACTATGGGCCAGTTAAAAGCATATTTCCATTGGCAGATGTAGAGTAGATTTTAACAATCTCTCTCATTAACCCTGTCAAAATAAACCAGCTGAAAAAATTAATCCTACTGCTAGAGGCTACAAAAGAGATACCGAGACTGTGTATCTCTGCTGTGGTATTTTCCATTGGCAGCCCTTCCTTCTGGGTGGCTCAGTCTAAGTTAATAAGCCAAAAAAACACTCACAAGGGTTTCTGAGCATCTCATTCACCATAGCTACCTATGTGTTCAGTGTTTCTCCTGAGGTGATACATATATATATATATATATATATATATGTATGTATGTATGTATGTATGTATGTATGTATGTATATATATAT
>BLBF01015351.1:47721-59841 GCA_015471245.1 Laticauda colubrina
TATGTATGTATGTATGTATGTATATATATATATATATATATATATATATTTATATATGTATATATTTATATATGTATATATGTATATATGTATATATGTATATATGTATATATATGTTTTCTTAGGCTTTCGCGGGTACTTACATGTGTGCTGTTTAGCTTCCTTCAGGTATTATCCCACGTCATTGTAGTTCTGTTAAAGTTGTAGCAACGTTTCAGCAAAATCTCATCTGCCATCCTCAGGCTTCTGTATAGAGTTAGTTCCTGGTTTCAAATTTGAGGCTGGTCCATTCTGATTGGCTGGGAGCCTGGATCTGTGTTCATTGGACTTGGAGTTTGATTGGAGTTGATCTATATATAAATATATATATATATGTATGTATATATGTGCTGTTCAGCTTCCTTCGGGTATTATCGCACGTCATTGTAGTGCTTTTAAAGTTGAATCAACGTTTCAGCAGAATCTCATCTGCCATCATCAGGCTTCTGTATGGAGTTTGTATGTGGGTCAGGGTCTGTATATAAATATGTTTTTTTAAGTTTTCGCGGGTAGTTACATGTATGCTATTCAGCTTCTTTCGGGTATTATCCCACATTATTGTAGTTGTGCTTTTAAAGTTGTAGCAACGTTTCGGCAGAATCTCATCTTCCATCATCAGGCTTCTGTATTGAGTTCATATGTAAAGCCCATGTCCCACTGCACCAACGGATACAAAGAGGATGTAAAACATTAAAAAACGTTGGAAAATGCTATGCATCCATTGTGTACTCATTGCATACGTGTTTCATGCGCTCTATTCCTCGAGCATCTGTCCACTGAGATTTCATCCGCGCAAGAAGTTTTGAGCTGCACAAAACTTTGTGAACGGATGAACTTTCCGCCATGTACGATGTAAATCCGCGACATACGAGCAACAAACGTTCTATGTCCATTTATCATCCATTAAACGTCCGCTATATCCTCCCTGCATCCTCTGGGCATCCTCGCAACTCACATCCGCTGCAGCTGAAAACGGAAAGAGGGAGGAAACAAAAGGTACACGGAATGTCTACACAGCGTTAGTAGCACAGAAATCGAAAGGATGCACAGTGAA
This sequence comes from Laticauda colubrina, assembly GCA_015471245.1. NCBI lineage: Eukaryota > Metazoa > Chordata > Lepidosauria > Squamata > Elapidae > Laticauda > Laticauda colubrina. The sequence continues at coordinate 48,815 of BLBF01015351.1, forward strand.
CGGTTTGCATCCTATATACATCCTCTAGGCTTCCTATAAACATCCGTTTAACATCCCCGCTACATACTACCCATGTCCGTTCTTTTGCTTTCTTTTCCGTTCTGTTTATGCAAATTTTTACCATTTTTTGGAGTGGATGACAACGGATGGAGCACCCCCGAAATTTTGCTTGTCTGCTGTGTCCTTTTTGCATAGGTTTTGCATCCGTCGGCCAGTGGGACCTAGCCTTAACATACGAACACTGTTACATACACTGTAACATACGAACTCAATACAGAAGCCTTATGATGGCAGATGAGATTCTCATGCAACTCAGATCATAGTGGATTGGGACTGAAGTAGATATTTCTGTATAGGATGTAACCATCGCTTGATGCTCTGTTTTTTTTTTTTAATTGAAATGATCCTAGCAGCTTGGAAACTTGATGGGCAGAATCTCAGGGTCAACTTCTTTATTTTTATGCACCTAGTTTACAATCTAGAATTTTGGTAGGTATTAGAACTGAATAATGAAATTATCTCATCATTTTATAATTATCATTTTATAACTTTAACCATTTTAATCTCTTTTAGAATTACATATGTAAGTATGAAAGTATCATATAAATTAATAAAGATCTACGGTATTAGAAGGTGCAAAACTTTTTTAGATGAAGGTCAAACAGCCAGATCATTTTCATTAATTTATTTTGGCTTCATAAGTAGCCTGCTTCAAGTAATGTTTATTTTCAACCAAATAAAAATTGTGAACTGGCAGGAAATGTAAATAAAAGTGCTCATTAAGGGATGCAATATGCACTGGTTGATTGAAATTTGCTTTCAATGTAGAATTAATCTGCTTTGGCTTAACAAATATTTAGCAAAAAGAGAGGAAAACAAATTAAAATGGTCTTGTTTTGCAGAGGCAGGACACCTCCTAACCTCCTAACTTTAGACCAGAGGGTTGAACTAGAAGACCTCCTAGGCCCCAACTCCGTTGTTCTACATTCTATAAGATGGCATTCTCTAAGACTGGCATTTGTGATATGGATACCTGGTTAGTCAAATAAAAGCTCTGAACACCTCTGCATGTTTTTATGACAAGATTGATGGTGCTAGTTAAAAGAAAATTGGGAAGATGAATCTTTCCTTCCTCTTTTGCAAACTGTGAATAAAAGCATCCTTTTATTTATTCTGTTCTTACACAGATATTACTTCAGTATCTAGTTTTCTTTATTAAAGCCCAGAGACAAAACCCCAGGATCAGTGGTTGTGCAATGTTAAGTTTGCTTACCTGAGTGGAAGTAAACCCAAGTTCAATACAGTATATTAGAATTTCTCAGTAACAATTACTGTAATAGAATTGCATAGTTATATTTTTCGGCATTTTCCTGACAAGTCCATCTACAACTCTGTCAAGTTCAAAATTGGATGTCAAGGGAGCATTTTCTAGTATTACAAAATAGTATTTCTTATTTTGTTTGTTAAGCTAAATTTTTATAAATGCAATGTAGATGAATAAATAATTCCAGAGTAATTGGATTTGTTCAAGCAAAGGAAGAGAACTATAAAAATTTGGATGACTTATTAGATGACAACAGAAGAGGTTATCTCTATCGCTTTGCTCTCACACAATAGCTTTCTGGATTGTTGGCCGACTATATATGGTAGCTCTAGTATAAATTGATCGTCAGGACTCAGTTTTAATATGTTATTACAGTATTAGTACATTATTGTATTTATTAAATGCATACTTTAATTTTAGGATCGTTACAGTTTGGTTAAACAATACATTTGTTGTGTTGATCTTTTAAACCTTTTCCAGACAATCAACAATTAACCTTTTGGCTTACATTCTTACTTTTATGAAGTTTCATCAAATTATCTAATTTACTACCTTCAACAAGACTAGGAAAAGCCCACTCTCTAAATGAGTAAGGACAAGCGTCTATCCAATTCTGTTTCCTTTTTCTCTTTATAATATGGGTTGAATGGGAAGCGTTATATATTCTTCAACGTACAGCTTGTTTTTTTTTCTTTCAGAGATGGAAACATGATACCACCCAGCAGTAAATGAAAGATGTTTAGTCCTTAGTGGATCAAAGTTGAAGTGTTCAAACCTTGCATCAGTTTTAGATTTTCTCCCAACCAGCATAGTAACATTTTAGTCAACAGCATATGCTTCTTAATATTTCTCAACACCCTAAGGGTGGCATCTAGTGGTAGGATGCCCACATATGCCTAACCACAACATTGCTACAAACATGGACAATTTTCACTCGATTGAAAGGTTACAAGCATAAACCCTTCATAGAACCATGTATGCTCTTCCTACCATTTACGTTTTTAGTTTGTCATGAATGATTGATTTAGGTTAGTCAACACATACATCTCACATAGAGTTGAAGAAACGTAACATTCATTTCACTAAGCAAAACAGGGAAGAATTGTGAAGCACTGTATGCAAGTATCATGAAAATAATAAGAAAGGGAAGATAATTGAACTCAGAGGAACTGGAAAAATCTAGTAATCTGAGCCATTGATAGTAGACACTAAATACATAGTAGTGATGGCAATCTCATTGTTTTGGTAGTTCCCAGAAAACTAAAATAGAACTCTGTTGTATACACGTGTGATCCATCCATTCTGATTTCTGAAGGTGGTTAGACAACCTTAAACTGGTATTTGGCTTTAGTTGAGATTAAAATGACTCAAGTAGAACACAGAAATTAATTAGAAAGAAAATACCTAGGTTCTTATGTGTTTGGTAGGCAAATTTCAGAAGCAAACCATGGTTTGGCAGAAGTTAAGACAGAATCAACCTAGATTACCGGATCAGTTTGCAACATTCATCTGTAGCTTTAGGACCATTTAAGCACCAAGGAGGTAGCTGAGCTATTATGGCCTCCTATGGAAGATTCAGAGGACGAAGCAAGCCAGGAGTCAGGGAAATTTTCTTACCTTAGTTGATTATCAGATTGTTCATAGCTTTTGCTTAATTTAGTCCTGGTTTAATTAAAGGCTTTTTAAGAGATTGAATAGCCATGTCTGAAATTGTGTATGATTTCCTGCTTAAGCAGGGGTTGAACTAGGAGACCTCCAATGGGTTCCTTCCAAATCTTTTATGTCTATTTTCCGGTTGTTCTTTGGCTAAAAAAAAAGACATAGCAAGAAGTATTTATCCACCAAATGTAGCAGTTGCTTGGTGGGAAATGGACATGGCCTCTCACTATGTTGAATAATGATTTTCTTTAAAATGAAATAAGCCCTGAGATAGGTACAGGTAATCCTTGATTTGTGACGAATTGAAGGGGAATTATGGTTGTAAAGCATTGTAGTCATTAAATGGGATCATCATGTGACATTACCCAATTTTACGATCAAAACCAAGTTCCTTTACCTATTACCTCAGCAACAAGTTGTCATCCAGGATTCCTGGATCTATGAGACCCACTGCAAGTTAACTTGCATACATAACTTGCATACTTGCAAAAACTTCTATTCAAACATGACCAGAATAATCACCACCTCTTATCAAACAGGGCAAGATAATATTCCCTGTGCCGAGTTCTAAGGAAGTAGAAGTGGTGGGAATACAGGGACAAATAAAGGTCCTTCATTATTTCTAAATGGAAAAGCTACATTTTAGAAAACCAAAGCAATAAATTAGTGTGCAAGTCAGCATAGTGTGCAAGTCAGATAAGGAAGCAGTCTTATGTTAAAACTGTAATAAGAGTATGAAGTGTCATACGTATGTGCAAACTATGTGGTTTTATGCAAGCAAAAACATAAAGCATTAAAAATGGACACATTATGCAATTTCTAAGTATTATAACCACTCCGCTATGTGAAAATCCAGTGGTTATTATTGAATAAAATCTTATTTAGATCTGTTGGTCTCTTCAACTCACTGGACATAGATTATTATTCCAGAAATAAACAGAAGGTATAAACTTTGTTACTTTGTGTAAACTAAATTTCCTTTTCTCTTTCCTGTTTTAAATTACATTTACTCATTTCTTCCACTGTGAGCTGACCACAAATAATAGGAAAAGTTTGTCTTTGTGCCATCTTGTGGTTGTTCAGATTTTTGCAAGAAGATAGTTCAACCATTTATCCTGCTTTCTAAAATTGTTTTGGCTTTTGCTCCTGGTGAAACAAAGAACATGAAAATTTGTTGTTTGCTTCTCTCAAAATGTAACTGATCTTCTATGATTTGACAGAATTTTGAGACACAATTTCTTCAATAAAAATATTTTTCATTCACACCCCTCCCAAAGCAAGTGGTTGAGTCTGTTCTCTGCCTATAGCTTCATTGGTTCTTCATGGGCCCCTGCCTACATGTACATCTTTATGCTGAAGCTTAAATATCTTCACATCAGCAAATGACTGTGTGAAATAAAAACCAAAACCAACCACCACAGCCACAACAAATCTAACCCAATAACAAAGATGCAATTTAGAAAACTAGAATAAAATGTATTCCAAGCATATCTCATCAACCCTGAACTGATGGTTCGATTTCTATCATATTTGTCCTTCAAAAACTAAAGGCATTCCAAAGTCCAAACCCCATGACAACTGATATAGGTCAGTGATGGCTAACCTTTTTGTCATGTGCCGAAAGTGCATGTGCCTGCATCTGTAATGCAATACATGACACCCCCCTGCACATGCGCATGTCTCCTGCATGTGCTCCACTCCCACGTATGCATGGCAGATACCTAAAATCAGCTGGCGGGAAGTGCATGTGCAGGCGCAGTGAAACTGAGTTGGGGCGACAGCTCATGTGCTGGCAAATATGGCTCTCTGTGCCACTTCTGCCACGCGTGCCATAGGCTCACCATCACAGATATGGCTTAATTGTAAAACTGAGACTGGCAAAAAGTCATCCCAGTAAGCTTCCATGATTGAGATGAATTTGAACTCCTTCTGATCAATGACTAATATACCACTCTGGTATTATACTACAAAATCCAATGTGACTGGACTTTTCCAGGAGATCAACCAACTTATTACAAATATTGAGCCTGACATGAACTGTATTTTTTGTCCAAACTATAAAAATGCAGCATAATAAATGTGATGGCATTTTTAGGAGCAATGTTTGTTTATTATCTTAACAGAAAAATAAAATTTATGATCTGGGTCTCTCCTTTTTGCCTTTGTACAAGGCTAACAAGGAAACGTTTGCCACTTTGACAACCTTGAAACGAACTCCAGGAATGTCACCAACAGCATGTCCTTTTCGACCAAAGCCAGCAACAAGAACCTCATCGTTCTCCTAGAATTTTAATGAACAAATAACAGTTAATGTCATTCAATCAAAATTTAATAAACATCTACACAACCTTGACTCTTATGATGACTTATTTTGCCACATAAACAAAATCTATTATTTGTAAAAGTTTAGAAGCAACTCAAGGAAAGAACAGGAAAAAAGATAAGCCTAATTTCCTGAAGTGTCTTTCTTTTCTTGAGAAAAATCTGAATACTAGAAACCAAGTTCATGGTCCAAATAGATCTCCCAATAATTATCCACAATACTAAGCCCCAGAAAATGTTTTATTTCAGGGTCCATCATTCCTCTTCATATACAATCAGTAAGTGATTTTTCTTGTTTGATTTTATCCTCTTTATAGGTATATATGCAGGATGTATTGTAGGTTTGTATTTGTAGAAGAAACGAAAGAAGATTAGTTGATCCTTGTACTTTTCTAAGTAGGATATTTTTTAGTTAAGTGTCTTTGAGACCCTTCTGTAAAAAAGTTATAAAGAATTTGAGTCCCAATTATTGTGAAAACACATTGCTATTTCCTTACTGATATATAGAGATCAATTAATTATTTACCTCAATGAAGTTCAAACAACCATCATTGGGAACAAAAGCTGTTATTTTCTTCCCATTCTTGATGAGCTGGACTCGGACACATTTTCTAATAGCAGAATTTGGCTGCTTAGCCTCTACACCACTAAAATGAAAATAACGAATGTATGTTTAATTTTTTTCCATCACAAGCTATACATCTTCTTGGCTAGGATAGAAAAAAACAATTAATAAAGGCAAAACCCAAAAGCTATTTTAGACATGTTTTTTAGAGTTCAGAACATTCCAGCTAGCATAAAGGGGGAAAGATTTTTGCAGATTTCTTCTCTTCATCTTACAATGTTTCAGACAGCTCCTCAAACTTCTGGAGCAATTTTTTAAGGAGAGCACACAGAACTGCAGCAGAAAGTGCTATATTTTTCATTCCTTTCATGACATTTTCTAACAGATAAAAGTATTCCTAACTGAATGAAGTTTTCTGTCTTTGTAAAACTGAGATTAGTTTAAGCCCTCCTATTGATGGCTGCATACAAGAAAAAACTGAAATTCACTAAGTAACCAAATGCCAATTCCATATTTTTCAAATAAAAACAATAATGATGAAAACCCAGTGTCTCACTTATGACACAAATAGTGAATTGCAAACCAGATAGAAGAAGCATGTCTATTGAACAAGTAATGCCTAATGTAGTTTAAGTCTTCAACAGAAAAACTAATATCAAATATCCCCAATATTTGCTTAAGTACTAGTAACAGGAATGTATTAGAAATGTTATTCAGCCACACAACTGCACTTAATCAATCTATCAGTTCTGCTAAACAGTACAACACACTTTAAAAGAAACAGGATAAATCTCTTCAGTCAAAATTAACATTCAATGAATTCCTAGTGAAACTTACACTTTTTCTAGAACAATTCCCTTTGCATGAGAAGCTCCCCCAAAAGGATTGGCTTTCAAAGCAGTACCCAAATGGGCCTTCTTATATTGCTTGTCATGCCACTTCTGTTCACGACGGTGACTGCGTAGCTTCCTGGCTGTACGAAGTCCACGACACTTGCCTAGAAAATGGTGTGATAAAAGTTATTAGGAAGTATAATTAAGTATGTAGAATTGGACCTTCATCCATTTTCCATATTTCCATACATAACATTCCATATTAAATATGATTTATAAGATACATCTTTTTTAACCTACTCAAACCTGCACTAAAATTTTGCACATTATTTTCCAATACTACATCCAGGAATTATTTTTTTTTTGCACAAATTTAAGCAATCTCTTATACAAAAAAGGAGGTACTTTATGCCAAAGTCTTATAAACAAAATTTGGAAGTTCCTATGCTTCAGTGTCTCATGTTGCCCTGTGTATGTATGCACAGAAATGCACATAATGTATTTTAGGACTTTTGAAGTTCTAATCTGGTATCCTTTCTTCATAACATATTCTCAATTTATTTTAATTTTCTTTTTTTTCATAATCGGTAGTAACAAATGGAAATTTATATCATATATCAAGTCTTGAGTTTTTGAAGCAAAGCAAATGACGTAAGTCAAATATGATATAAAAAATCAATTAATTCTTTATTTTGACCACTCTTCCGAAACAAGATGGGGGGAATTCCAAAATCCATAACCCAAAGCCAGATCTTTATGTAACCAGTTCATAAACCCCATTTCTAGATATTTATACTATTTTTGTTTCAAAAATTTGTATGTATAGACTTTTAATCCCAGAATTCTCAGGAGTGGTCATGCTGGCTACAGGCTCATATCAACACAACCAAGTTACCACAGATGGGAAACATTGCCCTAGAACAGAGGTCCCCAAACTTGGCAACTTTAAGACTTGTGGACTTCAACTCCCAGAATTTTGGGAGTTGAAGTCCTCAAGTTTTAAAGTTGCCAAGTTTGGAGACCTCAGCCCTAGAATGTATCTTCAACGCCTTGTTCTTCAAGCCTGTTACGTTCGAACTCCCAGCAAGCAAAAACTCTGGCGAGGCTTATTGAGGGAAGATGGGATTTGGACTTCAACGCATCCTTGGAAACACAGGTTAGGAAAAATAAGAAATTGGCTACAACAAATAGCAAAATACCAAACTGAACTGAAACCTGAACTATTCCTATTAGAAATTAATAAAGGAGAGTTTAGCAAAAAAGACTAAATATATCATATTACATATAGCAACAGCAGCCAGGATTGCTTTTGCACAGTGTTGGAAATGGGACAGTATTACCGTCTGAGGAATTAGGCATAGAGAAAGTGTTGGAATGGGCTGAAATGGACAAGCTGTTAGAATTAAAACAGTCAAGTGGAGGGGATGGATGATAAGGAATTAATCTTCTCATCATTCCTTATCACCCATCCCCTCCCACTTGACTGTTTCCTGGTGTGATTTTATTGATTGTACCCTATGATTATCATTAAGTGTTGTACACTGATTCTTGATTCTTAATGAATGTACCTTTTCTTTATGTTTACTGAGAATATTTTACACCAAGACAAATTCCTTGTGTGTCCAATCACACTTGGCCAATAAAGTATTCTATTCTATTCTATTCTATTCTATTCTATTCTATTCTGCGAAGAATCAGAATACTATGAGGTTTGGGACAAATGGTACAATTGGCTAAAAAGTAGAAATAAGGATTAAGGTTTATATATACTATTACTGTTAATCTTCTCATCACTCCTTATCACCCATCCCTCCCACTTGTGACTGTATGACTGTAACTTTGTTGCTTGTATCCTTACGATTTATACGGACTGTTCCTGGTATGATTTGATTGCTTATTATACACTATGACTCTTATTAAGTGCTGTACCTTATGATTCTATGTGAAATTAAGGAAAATATGTGATACCTTAAACAATGTATCTTTTCTTTTATGTATACTGAGAGTATTTGCACTAAGACAAATTCCTTGTGTGTCCGTCCAATCACACTTGGCCAATAAAGTATTCTATTCTATTCCAATATGTAGATGCTTATATATGTAACAGTGATGCCACAGTGCTATCAAAATTGTTAAATTTGTGTGTAAACCGAAAAAAGCATGCTAAAAATTAAATAAAAAAAAAAAAAAAGAAAGAAACGCAGGTTAGGAAATGTACTTCCAAAAGATCCCGAGAATTAGACAATCCCCTCTGGGCGTTATATTTTAAATAATATCATCGCTGTCATCTCCTATCAGGGAGCTCTGTGGCTTAACAACACGAGGAAGGACGAACGTTAGGATCACACAAGGAGGGCCTCGTGGTCCTTAAAAAAGCTTGAGAGACGATCTCTCTGGGCGGACGAGGGGGGGAAGAAGGCTTTTGGTCCCGCCCGCCAAGAGCCCTCAGCCACCCTGTGGTCCATTCTCCTCTCCCCTTCTTCAGCCACAGCGCGACGCCCAGACCCGGACCACCTCACCCATCGTGTCGTCCGCGGCGCCCGAAGAGGAAAAAGAAAGACCCAGGATGCACCGGCTTCGAGGACCCCTTTCTTCTCGGGAAAAGGCTGTCTAACCGAGAGCCTGTTCCAAAGCTTCCAAGGAAGAGAGTTGATAAGGCGTGGTGCATTGTGGGGAAATTCAGTTGGCAGCCATTCCTTTTATGACAAGAGCCTCAATCTCTCTCAAGCATTCAAAACAGGACACTTCCAATCCCCCCTTTGAAAGGTTATAGCCTTGGCTAGGCCGGATTTCTTTGCGAAGATAGAAATCCAGATTCTGTGGGAATTTTGTGTGTGTGTATCTTTGAGGCGTCTCTAATTTATTAAGATCACATGTCAGCGGAATGGTAATTTTTTCCCCCCTCCGCTCAGCCCCCACTCTAACGATATGGTTCGCCCATTATTATTATTATTATTATTTTCTCTTCGTAGAAGATAGTATAAAATCCGGCGAGGCAGGCACCATATTTACGTGGGGTCTTTGCCACCGTCACGTAGATCTGCCGCAAAGGATGGTGGGTCTTTTTTGTCGTCTTTCGGCTTGGGGGGCGGCAGCGCGATGGGTGAGCGGAACCGTAACTTTTGGGACGCCCGGGATAAGCGGTCCTTCTGTGTGTGGTTGTGTGCACTAGGGGAGGGGAAGCCGGGACGCTTTCGGGAAAATTAATACTTCATTTGGTTGGTGTCCCAAAGATACGTGTACATATATAATCCATATATGTATGTATGTATATATATATGTATACATATATATGTATGTATATATGTATGTATATATATGTGTATAATCGACTCAGCTTTATTGTCTGCCTCGATGCTGCTCTCTTCGGTCAGGTTTGAATGGAAGGATTTATATTCCTTTGCAGACAGCTGGTCATTTGCGTCCTTTTAGAGGGTCGGTGAAGCACTAGGAGGAATATAAATCCTTCCGTTCCCCACTGTCCTGGTAGCTGAAGAAGCTTCTTGGATAAGAAGCAAAACCGTCTTCAAAGAATAAAAAACAAAGTCCAGTCACCTCCTTGAAAAAGCACCTTTGAGATAAAGCATCAATCCTTTGCAGAAGTTTCCTTTGACTCCAGCTTGATTTCCCTGCATGCGCCTTTTCAGTTTACTGCAAGGGCTCAGAGGGAGGTTTCTGTGGCTTTGGACCACTTTTTAAAACTTTTAAAATTTAGTTTGCAACCTCAAGGAATTCTGTCTGTTAACTAATGACTGCAAGGAGGTTTTGTTTGTCACCACAGTAAGGGTCACTAGAAGATCATCGACGGACCTCAGAATATAAATTGTGAAACACCCCCCCCCCCCCAATAAAAATCAGTATTAAAGACTTATTGAAGTGAGACCCTTAGGGTGAAATCCAGGGAAAATCCCTCTTTTGATCTCTAAATTTTCTTTTCTAGGCAAGTGCCGTGGACTTCGTACAGCCAGGAAGCTGCGCAGTCACCGCCGAGAACAGAAGTGGCATGACAAGCAATATAAGAAGGCCCATCTGGGTACTGCTCTGAAAGCCAACCCTTTTGGGGGAGCTTCCCATGCTAAAGGAATTGTTCTGGAAAAAGTGTATGTGAAATCCCCCCATTATTAACTAGAGAAACTATGGGATGTAGTAGCCACCCAAAAGCAGTGTGGAATTATTTATAATTGGACTGTTCTTGTTAGAGATGCCTGGATACCTCCGATTCTCCATAGCCTTTGGGAGAAGATTTGTATTGATTGTTGGAAGTGAATATTATAGAATAGAATAGAATAGAATAGAATAGAATAGAATAGAATAGAATAGAATA
>BLBF01015351.1:59851-78832 GCA_015471245.1 Laticauda colubrina
TAGAATAGAATAGAATAGAATAGAATAGAATAGAATAGAATAGAATACTTTATTGGCCAAGTGTGATTGGACACACGAGGAACTTGTCTTGGTGTAAACTCTCAGTATACATAAAGAAAAGGTACATTCATTAAGAATCAAGAATCTTAACCTACAACACTTAATGATAGTCATAGGGTACAATCAACAATCAAACCATACTAGGAAACAGTCAAGTGGGAGGGGATGCGTGATAAGGAGTGTTGAGAAGATTAACAGTAATAGTAGTGCAGACTTTGTAATAGTTGAACAGTGTTGAGGGAATTATTTGTTTAGCAGAGTGATGGCTTTTGGGAAAAAACTATTATTGTGTCTAGTTGTTCTCGTGTGTAGTACTCTATAGCGTCGTTTTGAGAGAAGGAGTTGAAACAGTTTATGTCCGGGATGTGAGGGGTCTGTAAATATTTTCACAGTCCTCTTTTTGACTCGTGCAGTATACAGGTCCTCAGTTGAAGGCAGATGTGTAGTAATTGTTTTTTCTGCAGTCCTAATTATCCTCCGAAGTCTATGCCTGTCCTGTTGGGTTGCAGAACCAAACCAAACAGTTATAGAGGTGTAGACTCTATAACTCAATAGATAGACTCAGTAATTCCTCTGTAGAACTGTATCAGCAGCTCCTTGGGCAGTTTGAGCTTTCTGAGTTGGCGCGGAAAGCACATTCTTTGTTGTGCTTTTTTGATGATGTTTTTGATGTTAGGTGTCCATTTTAGGTCATGTGATATAGTAGAAATTTAAAGGTCTCTGTTGATATTGTGTTGTCTAGTATTGTAAGAGGTGGTAGTATGTGAGGGTTTCTTCTAAAGTCTGCCACCATTTCTACGGTTTTGAGTGTGTTCAGTTCCAAATTGTTCCGGTTTCACCACAAGGCAAATTGTATAACTTCCTGTCTGTATGCAGATTCATCGTTGTCTCGAATGAGACCAATCACTGTTGTGTCATCAGCAAACTTCAGTATTTTAACAGATGGATTGTTTGAGATGCAGTCATTGTATATAGGAAGAAGAGAAGTGGAGATAACACACAGTCTTGGGGGGTGCCTGTGCTGATTGTACAGGTATCAGATGTGATTCCACCTAGCTTCACCTGCTGTTTCCTGTCTGTTAGGAAGCTTGTGATCCATACAAGTGTGTTCAGGTACCACTAGTTGGTTTAATTTACTTAGAAGAGTGTCTGGAATGATGGTATTGAATGCTGAACTGGAGTCTACAAAGAGGACCCTTGCGTAGATATTTGGAGATATTTTTGTATGTTTAGCTTCAAAAAGTCCACAAAACTTACATGTTTGTTTAGAGTAAGATCTTAAAAGTTGCTGTCTTAGCACAGTTCTTCTAAATGATTGATTTCTCTTCCAATTATTGAAATTAGAGATTACTGTTTGATATAGAGTAATTTTCATTTTGGTCTCAAGACCTTTTACATTTTTAAGAATGATTGAGAACTCAAAGAACTTTGGTTTATATCAGTTATTTCTACATCTGCTGTATTAGAGATTAAAATGGAATAATTTAAACATTTGACTTTGTTGACATACTAAAGGATGTGTCATGTGCTGGCCCCGCCCAGTTTAGGAAAGGGGGGAAAAAATCCCGATATGCCACTGTGACAACGCGAGTTTGACACCCCTGGTCTAGAAGACCTCTCAGGGTTCCCAGGCCATTCTCTGAGGACACAGGTCTATATAGAACCAACCTTAATCTGTCTTTTGCATCTTTTTAAATGTTAGGTTTCTTTTGTTTTTCTTTTGAAAGGAAATAGCAGGCAGTTATTTCCCTAAGGATACTTAGAATCAAGCCCCATGGAAGTCACAGAGACTCCAGTTTGTCTTGTTGAGTTACATGGGTTTTGTTTTCAAGTAGGTGGCATACAACATTTGCTTTATCTGTGGTATTATATAATTGTAATTTTTTTTCTTAGAATAGGTGAAATTACCATTTCAGCTTTATGCACACTTATTTGGATTAAGATCCACAGAAAATAGTAAAGAGATCGAGTGATGCTTGGATTTTGCTGTGGTCCTACTTAAACAGGGCAAGCTGTAAATTGTGCTTTAGTTTTGTTTGTCATCTGCACATGGGAAGACAACCCCCAATATTATATGGTTTTAAGATCTTAAGATTATGAATTCAGAACAAGAAGGTTGTATAATTAGTAGCTAAGCATTATTATTGTACTTTAGAAGTGTATTATAACAGTATCTTTATTGTTCATTGCATGTTTCAGTGGTGTAGAGGCTAAACAGCCGAATTCTGCCATCAGGAAGTGCGTTCGAGTTCAGCTTATCAAGAATGGCAAGAAGATAACAGCTTTTGTTCCCAATGATGGCTGTTTGAATTTTATTGAGGTAAATACATTGATAGATATAATATGGCACCTAATTGAAGGGAAAAATATTAATTGAGTAAAACTAAATCATTTTTTCTTGGAACCAAAAATTGTAAAAGTATGATTATCAAATGTTAATTGTTGTCTTATTTTAAACTAGGAAAATGATGAAGTCCTGGTTGCTGGCTTCGGTCGGAAGGGTCATGCTGTTGGAGACATTCCTGGAGTTCGCTTCAAAGTTGTCAAAGTAGCCAATGTTTCTCTACTAGCCTTGTACAAAGGCAAAAAGGAGAGACCCAGATCATAATTCCTGTGTTGCTGTGAATGGATCTAATAAACATTTTTACTTTAATAAGGTTTCCCTGATGAATCTTTCATAAAATGGCCCAGAACGTTGGGTTTATAAATTTTTCATGATGCTTTTGACTCAATTCTTACATAAAATCCCAGAATTACTTTGCTTGTAAGAAGATCCTGCTGAGTTTAAGAGATTTTCATTTGTTTAGTTGAGTACAACTTCTGTTGTAAAGCGGTCTATTTTAAATCAAGAAAATGAAAATTCTAAAGTTTATTTTGTAATACTAAAGACTGCTAAGCAAAATATATTTTCTTTGATGTAGTAATGTAACAAGGGACAAGCAAAGGTAAACAGAATAAACTAAGTAAATAAAACCTATTTTAAACTTTCCATAGCAGATTCTGGTGCTTCTGGACCCCATTTGCAAAAAAATGTGAGAAAAAAAAAAGAATTTAAAATATTAGGCAAAAGACTAATTATTAGTCTAATAACTATTAGATTAATTTGAATTAATTATTCAAAATTAGAATTTAAAGGAAAATTGGCAGCCTATGACCAGTAAGTGCATTCAAACTTCAAAATGATCATTATCGAATATTGCCTTGCCTCAATTTTTTTATTTTAGATTTTTTTAAATCCTATGTCTATTATTTTTATATTGCAAGGTGGCAAATATATATGATACTCCTCCTATTTTCTCCACTCAACAACCCTGTAAGATGTTGGGGTAAGAGAGATTGACTGGCCAAACCTGTAATCAGGCTATTTTGTCATATATCTATACTGTAAGTTCCTCTCTTGTAGATGGGTTTTGTACAAGATGTTTTGGGATTCCTATTTTCCTAAGGAAGTTCCACAGCTTGACTCAACACAATTAAAGGCCTTTCTTACAATCAATAAAACATATTGACTTTCTTTTAGTATTATTTCGCTTCCTCACTTATCCAACTTGCATCAGCAAAAATGTGTCTTGTTCCTTGGCCTTTTCTAAAAGCACTTGAATATCTGGTATCTCTTCTCATGTAGGGTCCAGTCTGTGTTGGAGGATCCTAAATATTATTTTGCTAGTATGTGAAATTAAGGATATTGTATGATAGTGTCAGACTCCAAAAACCAAGAAAGGCATGTAGAGTTCCATCTAAATAGTTTCCATTATTTTTCTTCACCTATAGACAAGAAAACTTACCAAGTTAAGGTAGCTACTTGCATAATTAAAGATAAAGTCTGAGGACTTCTATAGAGGAGCTATCTTGATTCTTCCAAACAAATTATCTAAACTTAGCTGATTCTTGGTCCCCTGGAATGCAGGTTCTGGGAATCCAGACTACATTTCATCACAGGTAATTCCTTCCTTCCTTCCTTCCTTCCTTCCTTCCTTCCTTACTTACTTACTTACTTACTTACTTACTTACTTATTTCCTATTGATCTCTTTCGATCTATTAGTCACTGTCATTCTTTATTCCTGTGATGGCAAACCTGTGTCACAGGTGGCACACAGAGCCATTTGTGCAGACATGTGAGCCCCAGCCAAAGTTACCTGCACTGCGCATGCATGCACCTCCCCGCTGATTTTTGCCTCATTTCAGGCTTTTTTTTTCCCCCATGGAGGTTCCAGGAAAGCCTCTGCAGTCTCAGGAGGCTGAAAAATGGGCCTTCTGGAAATACTGGAAGTGCTGAAATGGGCCTGTTTTTCAGCCTCTGGAGGCTTCCCTCGAACCTCCAGGAGGGCGAAAATGGCTTTCCCCGGGCTCCAGAGGCCCTCTGGAGGCTGAAAGCAGGCACTTCTGGTATTTCCGGAAGGCCCATTTTTTCGGCCTCCTGAGGCTGCAGAAGCTTTCACTGAGCCTCTGAGAGAGCGAAAATGGCCTTCCCTGGGCCGAAAATCAACTGGGAGGCACGTGCATGCACAGTACAGGTACAGGGCAGGGCGGTGGTGTTGCGCACACATGCACGGGGACGGGACTCATTGCATTGTAGGTGCCAGCATGTGCATGCTTTTGCCACATCACAAGAAAAAGGTTCACCATCACTGCTCTATTATGTTGCCATAGTCTAGCTAGAACCTTTTCTAGCTACACTATGGCAACAGAGTAGAGAATGACAGTGCCCAATAGATCAAAACAGCTAGAAGTTTTGCTTGTTCTTTTTTGCCACATTTTTGTAGACATTCCCTTCCTGTAGTTTTCTAATTTGGGAATGACAACTCTGCTGATCTAAATCTTTTGGAAGACTTCCTGTTTTTTCCAAGTCTGTTTCTATCCTCAGCGATATATGTTATTTCTTGTTTATTCTAACAATCTGAATTTTTTGTCATATTTTTTTTTTGGCTTTGGCTTCTCTACCATTTTGTACAATTTCAACCATCTGTTCTGACATCCAAAGTGCTTTCTTTTATTTCTTGGTCTTTCACAATCTGTTTTCACATTCATCTTGTATGCTCATGATAAGTGTCTCATGGAAAGTATTTGGCTTTTATTTCCATTCTAACTTAATTTGGAATTTGCATATGAATAGTTTATGATCTTTTCCAGTCGCCAGGCCACATCTTCCTATTACAACTGAATATGCTGTGTTTTAGTTTTCAGATCTACAGTGTTTTCACTGGAGAAATTGAGCAAATCTCTCCCCCCCCACCTCCCCTCTCCATATTTGCTATAATGACTCAGAGCATTATATGGAATTTTCTTTGTATTCAGTTGGCAGTAAAATTTTAAAAGGAAAAATATGACAACAGGTGCTCTGAAGTTTAGAGTAGTTTAAACTTGAAAATGTCTGCATTTTTGGTCACAAGCATTCCTGTTTCTGAAACAACTTGCCAGGTACTTTCTGGCATTAGTTCAAACTATTGTCTTTGGCTGCCCAAATGGTTTAAGATCTGTTCGCCTGAAGGGTTATTATTTATTTAGCATGCTTAAAGGGTAATTGCCTATCTCAACTCAGATTAAATTACCGTATTAAACCACAACCAACTGTCCTGGGGTCATATGTGCCTTCCAAAGTCTTGAAAACAGCCTATAAAGCCTTCAAAAGTTTTGTCAATTTTTAAAATATAAAATCTTCAATTAAATTTGATGTCTGATGGCATCTATTATTTCCTCAGTAGTCATTTAGAAGTATCCTCAAATCATCCAATCATTGTTGTGTCAAAATAGTAATGAAGGCAGCCTTTTTAATATCTCGATGTTGGTGTTCTATGAATGCAGAATAAATCAGCAGAGGGGTGATGGAAATCATTGAAGCTACGGCAGATAAAATTAAGATTTCATAGTTTTATCTTACTATGTTACAAAGGCGAAATATGATTTGAGTGCTTCAAAATACAGATGCACAAAAAAACACGAAGACCAACATCTGGCACAGCCGCAAATTTCTGTGAACAAGTCAGGTTTATTTCCATAAATGTCGGGAAACACAAGATTAATAGTTTTACTATATTTTCTTTTTTTTTAAGTGTGTATTTTCTTTTAAAGGTGGTTTGTCATCATACACTAATATATTATTTGTTTTTCTCATCTGTGATTTTATTGTAAGACTTACAAATAATTGGGTTTTTTTAAAGGTTAAATTTGATTGGTTTCCATGGCCATTCACACTGTCAGGCAGAAACATTAACTGAAACAAGTACCATTTTTCGTATGGTATTTTCTGAATCCCATCCAAATATTTACTAATTAATAATGTAAATTGTTAGATGGCCATATCTGAGAAAGAGAGAGAGGGAGGGAGGAAGAGAGAGAGAGAGAGAGAGAGAGAGAGACTTGTTGATTTTATCATCTTGGCAAACTCAGATATATTGTCCATTTTGCTCATAGGCGATACAAATTGATAGATTTTAACAGGAGACCGTAGAAAGCTTTTGTTTGCTGGTCAGAGATGCAGATGGACCATGGAAAGTGAAAGTGAAGCTGTTCAAGTGCTAGCTGCCCTAGTCCATGAAGATAATATAGAAATAATCTTTTTACTGGCCCTTTCCGAACACCTTGCTGTTCAGTTGTTTTGTGCAGGACATATACCCAATAGTTTGTATCCATTTTTAAAAACCCACTTTTATGAAAATTTTCTTCCTGATAATCTCCAATGTAGAAATATATATATATATATGTAGCTAAAGAAACAATCCAGTGATCCCATAACTTATATTTTAATTCCGTGCATCCAAGAATGAGCATAATGCTGCTGTCATATAGCCTTAATGTAGGCAGCTATTTTAGTATTAAAATAGATTTCTGTTTAAGAGCTATCTGTGGTCTTAGTTGTTTTTCAAGAATTCAACTGTATCTAATCCTTTGATGTGAATTTTAAAGCACAAAAGGAAGGTGACTGCACGTTCAGTAGAAAATGTCCAAGACAGCCTCTTATTTTGCATAGAGTCTACATGACAGCTCAGATGGAACTGAGCATTGCTTCCTATTGGTTGGCTTGGCTGTCTATCTCTGGCTGCTGAAAATACTGGCTCTTGTTTCTTTGCTACACATGAACAGATGTGCTGGGTCTGGAGGGTCTGATTTATTTCTCAATGGAAAGCAGTGCAATTTTTAGATTTTTATTTCTCCTTTTTTGCATAAGATTTTCATCATCTTTGGACCAAATCCCTGGAAGAATGGAAAGGAGGTCAGTGATTTTATGAGCGTGTGCATAAAGTGTGGGGGGAGATGAATAAAAGGTTTATGTTTGTGCTTTTGAAAAGGTAATAACCATATCAGTAGATTGTTCATTCAGGTATTGATTATTAGATAGTGTTTTTTTTGACATACTAATCACAGAGAGGCAAATAGTTTCAACATTCAAAATGCTGATCTTATTTACTTAAAAACAGCTGTCAACATCAATAGAAGTTCTCTTGATGAAATTGTATTATATATGGGAAGATAAACAGTCCTGTTGTGTACAACCTTCTATTTAAAACCCAAAGCTATGAGAGAGATTTGTCTCTGTTGCATTTCTCTTTTGCCATGATGGTTTCATTTTCTTTCCTTCTGCACTGTTAATAACAGAGATATAAATAAAATAGTGTAGGTGTAAAACACACAGCCAGAAACAGTGCTGATGACACTGAAAAAAGAAATTTAAAAAGATGAAATGAAGCTTATGGTACGAATTTTGATGCAAATTCAGGTTTACCTGAAAATATGCAATCTCATTCTTGTTCCCTGTGCACAATTTTATTTGTGCAACATAAAACAACCCCAAATATTTCCCCAGGGGCTTGAGTTGAAGAAAGTTACAATTCTAGAAGGAAAAATAGTTGCACAGAGAGATGTGCTTTGTTTCACCATTAAAATACAGGACACATTAAGATAAGGAGGCTCATAGCTGTGCCTTTGGTGGGGTGCGGGGTGGAGGGTAATGGACAGGTGTTTATTAATCTGTGTCTAATTGTATAGATCTGTAGTTTGGCTAAGATGAATTAAAGTTACAAGATATTTTATTTAATTTAATTATTGGCTCATAAATGCAAGCAAGGGAAAAAGCCATGTGAGTAATTTGTAATAACTTATTGCATTAAATTTGTTTTCAAAAACCTGTCCATTTTTAGGAAAGTATTTCTAGACATATATTTAAGTCTGTGGGATGCAGGATTTTTCCAGTTCTAGGCTCATGATATAATTAGGATCAGAATGAGACGTAATATAGCTTTCATCTTTCTTGTCATTTAATAATCCTTAGGGCATGGCATGGGCAGTCTTAAAGGTAGTAACTGATTTGTTGCAAAAGTGGTTGGCAAAGTGATATTTTGGGAAGAAATTCTCTTGTCTGTAGAAGGGAGTTGGTAGTTTTTATGTTCCCCTGTGTGGATCTTGTTTTTTGTAATTCTGCCTGTGTGTAATAAAACACCATTGACATAAAGATTAACAGTACCATCCTGTAGAATTTGAATGGCAAGCAAACTGATCCAGTCTATTATTTTTTCTAAGAAAAATTATTATGAATGAAAAATGAAAAGAAATCTGTTGATGCTAAATTCTTCTGACTATGTTTTCCCTATGCACAGTTTCCAAATGATAAGTGGATACTGGAGGTGATTATGGTTTTCATTCTATACTTTGGTATCTACTGCTGTTGTGGTCTCCAATATCTGAATGATTTTATTTGGGGAAAATACTTCATAATTAATGGTCTTTTTATTGTCCTACGTTACATGAAGTCAGTTTACATTAAAATATAATGGATCTGAGTTGTAACATATTTGGCCAAACTCAAGTATAATAAAACTTAATTTTCTGCATCATCAGCATTAAATGTTAATGCCATGAATGACCTTTACAGAAAATATAGGTAGCTACTATTGTAGCCATATTTCAGGAAAGCAGAGTTTGGGCATGTTTTGTTTTAAACAGTATTGAAAGATGCTAGTTGGTAAAGGTCTCCAAATAGGTCCTGATTTCCAGGCTCAAGAAGTGAACATTTAGATTCTAGGTTCTCCCACATTATAACTGTCAATGCTATAAAAATAGTTGTCATGCTGAACCCCGTATCTGTGATGTGTTCAAAATTTTGTATAGACATTTGGTTTATGCATTTGATCACAGGGCCCATTTGTATTCCACCAGAGGTATATCCATTCCATTGACCTGCTTACTCTTTAATTTGGTGCCTTGTATAGCATCACCTGAGCCAGAATGCAATATTCCCAGGTACTGACAGCTCATCCTATTCAATGGCATTTGTGCAGTTTGGCAACTTAGTTCCCTCCTCCAACAGTTCTTGTGACTAACTTATCATAAGATAATACTTTCGGTCTTTCGTAAATTCCCAAAATTTCCAAAAGATTTTGCATCTAGCATGGGAGAGTTATACTATAGAAGAATTAATATCATTTGGATATATCAACAGTGCAAGCTTTCTGTCATCAGCATAGATTTTAAAAAGTGCACAAAATGTCACTTAACATATTGAATAAGAAAGTGGCCAGAAGGTACCTTGGCTTGATTTCTCTAGGTATGGTTTCATATGAACTCCCATCCTTGATTAATTTAAATTTAATGAAGTACTAAGTAATTTAATTAGCATAATATTCTTTTTTCTACCGTAAACCCCATTAAAATCAAAAGGTATCTTTAGGTAAATAAAAATAAGTCTATTTTTACATTATGTATTTAATATGTAAAGAAAAATATAGATGCAAACAATATAGTCAAATAGTTCAAGGCATAGTTAATAGGAAGAGAAAATATAACGTAATTTTAATAGAATCATAGAGTAAAATTTTCTGTGGTTGCTAAGAGCTGGCAACCACTTGATGGCATATAATCAATTTTAAATGAAAGTGATATGCTATTTTGGTTAGAGCTGAAACAGGAATGTTCTATGGAGAAAATGGAATTAAAAATAAAGTATTGAAATGACTGAGGATGAAATAGTAATAGTGGAAATAGTATAACAATTTTCATGAGAATTATAGTTATGAGTTAAAGATTTGAAATAAATGACGTAAATGTAAATGTTCAAGAAAAAAACACGAAAATGAAGTCAAATAGTGTGAGAAAGTTGAAAACGCTAAGGCTACAGGTATAGATTATATAATTGGAAACTAAATTATAAACATGGTTTGTTTATGGAATGGCTATCAATTAATATGGGGAGTGCATCTCTTTGATGATTAGAAGAATATTGCTTTTATAAATAAAGGTAAACATAGAAAGGATATAAACCAGGGGTGTCAAATTTGCAATGACACATCAACATGTGATACATTGCAAATTTCCCCCCTTTTGCTAAACTTGGGGTGGGGGTGGCCAGCGTGAGACATATCTGTCCCGTAATTGCGAATTTGGCACCCTGATATAAAGAAAAGCTAGTTTGTTAAGTGGAATTATGAAGCCGGCTTTCAAAATTTGTATTCACAAAATATGAGAAGTAACAAGGAGCAAAAATTGTGAATGATGGTGTGGCTTTACTCCAGATAAAGCATGTACAGATAGATTTTACTCGCCCCCCACCCTGTAGCAGGTATTTGTGAAACATGAATGTGAACAAGTTTGCTGTATAAGGATTTAGAGAGACCATATAGTAAGTTGACTGGGTTTTTACTGTGTAATATTTTGCACATATACAAAGTTGAAAATTCATTGATGAATGAGATAAAAGTAGTACCTGATGCAAGTAAAACATATATTAAAATAAATGGAATTCCTTAATGAACTGAGAAGGGAGTAAGAGAAAAGTCTGTGTGTCCTTCCTTGGATGTTTATTGCATTTATACATAAATGTATAAGAAAGTATAAAAAATGCATGTGGTGACATAAAACCATAAGGTGTTAGACATTAATACATTTATGTTAGACATTAATACATTTATACTATTATATGCAGATGATTCTCTGTTGTTGGCTCAGACAATGAATGATTTGCAGTGAATATTAGACTATATGATGTATGTGGAGTATGGATATGAAAGTTAATGATCACAGAAAAGGTAATTGTAGTTGACAGAGAAAGTGGAGTGACAAATTATGAGTTATTCAAAAAATATTCAATTTAGGTATTTGGCAACCGGCTCACACTTATGATGTGCAGTACCCTGTGGTCATGTGATTCACGTGCCTTTTCCTGCTGGATTTCTGCAAGCAAAGTCAGTATTTAAACTGGCAGGGAATGCCACAAGTTGCTCATGTAAGTCTGCCCCACCCTCGTCCTGTGGGAGTTGTACTGTGCCTTGCTGGTCACCTGCACACACTCTTGCACAGCCTCTATGGCCCTGGCTGTGTTCATGCTGTGCCTTACCAGCACTTGTGCACATCCTCATGTTTTCTCCCCCATCCAGCAGCAGCCCCCTGAGTCCCGTTGAGCCCCCCTACACTTGTGACATGCCTCTCCACAAGCAGTGCATTCTTATGCAACCTCCAAGGGCCTAACTACAGGGGTGGGATTCTACCAGTTCACACCTATTCGCTAGAACCGGTTGTTAACATTCTAAGCAGTTCGGAGAACAGGTTGTTAGAAGAAATTACTGGCCTAATCCTGTAAGGAAGGTAGGAAGGAAACATTCTGGTGTTGCTTAAGGCTAGGTTACACTGGCCGATGGATGCAAAACATATGCAAAAAGGACACAGCGGACGAGCAAAATTTCCATCCATTGTTATCTACTCTCAAAAGTGCCCCAAATTTGCATAAACAGAGCAGACAACAACGGAAAGGAACGGACTTGGAGAGGATGTAGTGGGGATGTAAAGCGGATGTTCGTAGGAAGCCTAGCAGATGGAAGCAGATGGAAGCGGATGACACATCTGCAGGGCTTCCGTGGGAGAACAGCAAAGTGGACGTGTAGCGGAAGGAGTGGATGCATAGCGGATGCGTTGCGGATGACATGAATGCATCACGGACACTTATAGGATGTATAGCAGTTGCGTAGTGGATGCAAAGCGTTCACTGCGCATGCAGGGAGGATGAATTGCATCAGCTCCACGGATATAAAAGGATGCAGCTCACAAGCAGTCAGCATTCAGAGGAAAGACCTGCTGCCAGAGACATCTTTTTTTTTTTTTTTATAAAGTTTTTATTAATTTTCTACAAACAGACAAACATACAAAACATTAAAAACATCTACTCTCATATATACTTCCGGTGTATCGGTTGGTTCATCAGTTTTGTGCATTCATTTTATAGTGTCAATTACAATTATATTGCATAACCACTCATATTGTCAATCCATATTCTAATATTACTAAAAAAAAATAAAAATAAAAAAATCTTTTTCTGACTATACTTTTAATCATTCATGCTTTGAGAGATAACAATACTTCCAACAGTTTATTCTATAATTTATCGTATAATCATAACAAATCAATCCTAAAAACTCTTCATATATATAATATTAATGCTCTATTATTGTATTTTATCATCTAACCATTGATAAAAAAAACCCCAAATTGCATAAAATTGTTTATCTTCTTGTTCTCTAATTTCAAATGTCAATCTACTCATCTCAGCACATTCCAATATTTTCTTAATAATTTCTTCCTGCAATGGTATTTTCTCATTCTTCCAGTTTTTAGCAAATACAATCCTAGCCGCCGTTAATACATTTACAATCAAATATTTCAAGTCTTTATTATATATATCAGGTAAAATTCCCAATAAAAAGATCTCTGGCTTCAAGTCTATGTGTTTCTTTGTCATTTTTTCCAACCACATGTGAATTTTAGTCCAATATTTTCTAGCATTCTCACAAGTCCACCACATATGATAGTATGAGCCAGGTATCTGATGACATTTCCAACATTTTTCAGATTTATTCTTGAACATTCTTGCTATTCTTGTCGGGGGAAGGTGCCACCTGTAAAACATCTTATACAAGTTTTCTTTATATGCTATTGACATTGTCATTTTATAATTTTGAGACCACAATTTTTGCCATTGCTCTAAATCAATTCCATATCCAAAATTCTTCCCCCATGCAATCATAGTTTCTTTAACTTGTTCTTCCTCTAGCTTAATTCCCAATAAATAACCATATAACTTTTTAATCACTTTCTCATCAGTACCCATCAATATCTTATCTAAGTCAGTCTGTTTATCATAGAATCCTTCCGTTTTAAAATCTTCAAGATATCTTGAGTGTATTTGCGCATATGAAAACCAATTCATCCTTATACCTTGTTCCTCTAAATTTTGGATCGTTTTAAGTCCACCCTTTTCATCCAACAGTTCCCCATATCTAACTGTTTGTTCCTTTTTATAGATCATAGGATAGGAAAATGCTTCAATAGTCGATAACCAAATTGGAATTTTCAAATAACATTGTTTTTTTATCTTCTCCCAATTTAACCACAAAGACTCCCGTATATAATGTCTTCTGAAATACCCCTGTGTTTTAGTTCCCTTGTACCATAAAAAAGCATGCCAGCCCAACAGTAAATCATGTCCTTCTAATGTCAACAATCTATGTTTTCTTAATGTTATCCATTCTTTGACCCACATCAAACTTGCAGCTTGATAATACAATTCCCAATTAGGCAGGCCAAAACCTCCTCTATTTCTAGCATCTTGCAAAAGTTTTAACTTTATTCTCGCTTTTTTACCTTGCCATATAAACTTCAACATAGTTTTATTTAAATCTTCAAAATAGTCTTTTCCAAGTCTAATTGGTATTGTTTGAAAGAGAAATAAAATTCTAGGTAAAATATTCATCTTAATTGTTGAAATTCTCCCTATTAATGACAATTGTAAATTTTCCCATTTCTTCAAATCTGTAATTATCTGTTGTTTAAGTTTAATATAATTATTCTCTTTTAATGTGCTACATCTTGCTGTCAAATATATCCCCAGATACTTAACCTTGTTTGTAATTTGAATTTTCAAAAGATCTGTCAGTTCTTCTCTTTGTCTCAATAACATGTTTTTTGTCAAAATCTTTGTTTTATCTTTATTTATTTTCAAGCCAGCCATCTCACCATATGTCTCTACCTTTTCCAATAACTTTGGAGCGGTTTCTAACGGGTCTTCCAGAATAAAAGCTAAATCGTCAGCAAAAGCTTGTAGTTTAAATTCTTCCTTTTTAATTTTCATTCCTTTTATATTTTTGTCATCTCTAATATTTCTATTCAACACTTCCAAAGTTAATACGAATAACAAAGGAGATAGGGGACATCCTTGTCTTGTACCTCTTCTTATATTAATAAGATCTGTAAATTCTCCCTCCATCATTACCTTTGCTGTCTGTTTATTATATATGGCTTCTATTGCTTGAATAAATTTTCTGGCAAAGCCCATCTGTTCCAATAATAATAACATAAATCTCCAGTTCACGTTGTCAAATGCTTTTTGAGCATCTAGGAATATCAAAGCCATTTGTTTTTCAGGATGAGCCTCATAATATTCCAAGGTATCCAAAATTACTCTCATGTTGTCTCTAATTTGTCTCTTTGGTAGAAATCCATTTTGATCTGGATGGATAAAATTATTTAAATATTTTTTCAGTCTTTCTGCTAAGATTGAAGCAAAGATTTTATAATCTGCATTCAATAAGGAAATAGGTCTATAGTTCTTAATTTGCAACGGGTCAGCCTCTTCCTTTAAAATAAGTGTAATATAAGCCTCTGACCATGTTTTGGGTGTCATCTTTTTTAACATAACTTCATTCATAATTTCTAACAATGGAGTGTTCAATGATTCTTGAAATTTTTTATAGAATTCTGCCGGAAGCCCATCTGGACCTGGTGCTTTCCCATTATTTTGTCTTTTAAATGCTTCATTTAGTTCCATCATTGTTATATTGCTTTCTAACATTTCTTCAGTCTCTTTAGGTATCTTCGGTAAGTTAACATTCTGTAAATACTGTTTAATTTTTTTCTCATCAATATTCTCTTGATTATATAGTTGTCCATAATAATCTCGAATAATTTCCTTTTTCTCCTTATTACCACAACAAACTTGACCTTGATCATCTATTAGTTTCATTATTTTTCTTGATTCCTTCTCCTTTCTCAGTTTATATGCTAGCCATCTACCTGGTTTATTTGCATCTTCAAAATAATTCTGTTTAGAATTTCTAATTTTCTGTGCCAGTTCTTCTTTCTCTATTAATTCCATTTTATGCTTAATTACATCCAGTTTCAATTTAATATCTTTTTTCTGTGGTATTTTCTGTAATTCTTTTTCAAGTCTTATATATTCATCTTCCAAGGCCTTAGAGGTTTGTCTTTTCCTAATATTCTTTTTTCTTGTATAGTCTATTATCAAACCTCTTACATATGCCTTCATTGTATCCCAAACATTCTGTATTGAGGTATCTTCTTTTTTATTTTCTTTAAAAAAAAAGACCAATTCCTTCTCCATCCATTGTATAAAATCTTTCTCCTTTAAAATGGTATTGTTTAATGTCCATCTCGATCTTTTTCTTTGTCCCTTCCATTTAATTGTCATTGGACTATGATCTGCCCAAGTACTTATTTCAATATTTGTTTCTTGAATAGTAGATATTAATTCTGTTGAGATCCAAATCATATCTAACCTGGACCATGATAAATGTCTATTAGAATAAAAAGCATATTGTTTAGTTTTAACATTTCTTTCTCTCCAAATATCTTTTAAGGTTAATTCATCTGTCATTTTAAAAAAAGATTTAGGGAGAATCTTTCTATTTTGTTTTGTTGTTGTTGTTATATAGTCCAATTTATTGTCCACAATTCCATTAAAGTCTCCCATCATGATTATGTTAACATAGTCCAGTCTAATTATTTCCATATGTAGTTTTTTATAAAACTCTTCTTGTTTATCATTCGGAGCATAAATTGCAATCAAGAGTATTTTTTTATTATTATCCATTATTTCCACCATTAATACTCTTCCATCTTCATCCGTGTAGATCAGTTTTGCTAGAATATCTTCTTTAATGTAGAGAACCACTCCTCTTTTCTTACATTGAATCAAAGAAGTAAATATTTTCCCTAATTTTGGGTGTACTAACAAATGCTCATGTTGCTTTTTAATATGAACTTCTTGTAAGCAAATTATATCAAATTTTAATTTCTCTAATTTGTGAAAAGTTTTCCTTCTTTTAACAGCTGAGTTAAGTCCATTTATATTCATTGTAATCAATTTTTTTTCTTCCATGATTATGCTTTATATTTAGGTCTAACAGCTCTCGTAGCTCTCACTTCACGTTGTTCTTTACTGTCTACCTGTCCACCTGCAACTCCTTTCTCTTTTTCAATCTCCAGTTGTTCCTCCAGAAGCTCAATTAATGAGATCTCTTTCTCTGCCACCTCTTTTTTTCTTCCAAAAAATTCTGCATAAAAAAGTTCTGCTTTTTCAATCGAGTCAATTCTATGTCTCTGCTCTTGCCACGTAAAAATTAGTCCTTCTGGTATCAGCCATCTGTAGTTCACTTCATTTTCCAGTAGCATTTTGGTCAAAAATCGATATTCTCTTCTCATCTCTCTCACTCTTCTAGGTATTTGTTTTAAAACTACAATCTCTTTGTTTTTATATTTCAATGCTTTTTCTCTTGCCACTTGTAATATTTGTGTTCTGATGGATTTTTTAGTAAATCTAATATGTACTTCCTTTGGTAGTTTATTTCTCATCGCATATCTTGTATAAACTCGGTATATCTCATCTACTCCGTCCATCATTTTTTCCTCAGTAATTTCCAGAAGATCTGCCAATATTTCTATCATTATCACAGCCAAGTTTTCTCCTTTTTCCTCTTCTATATTTTGAAATCTAAGATAAAATTCTGATCTTTCCATCTCCCACCTCAACATCCCATTTTTTTCTTGTTCTATCACTGTTAATCTAGTGTCAATATTTCCAATCTTCTCCTCTCTTTGTTTTCCTTCTTCCTCAATTTTTTGGAATCTCTCCTCATACTTTCCCATCATTTGTTTAAAATTTTCATCAGATTTCTCTATTTTTTTGTCCATGGTATCTATTTTTATCTTAATATCTTGAATTCCTTGCATAATCATCTGTAAATTTACTTTTTCTTGTTCCTTATCTTGCTTCAACATTGTCTGAATTGAAAGTTGTCCTTCAAGTGGTGGGGAAGCAGAGGTAGAAGCAAAAACGCCGAATGGTTTTGGCTTCCTGCTCATTTTAATATTTCCAAGTCTTCAAGCTCTCTTTGACTTTAAATCCAGCTGGTATAGTAACCAAATATAGTCCAAAAAATCAAAAAGAAAAAGAAAAAAATCCAATAGTAAAAAGCCCAAAACCAAAAAAGAAAAAAGGAAAAAGAAAGGTCTTCAGGTTCTTCTAGACCCTAATCCAATTAAAATAGATGGAAGAAGCAAAGAAAGAGAAGAAAAAAGAAAAAACTCTGAGGCTTTCCCTTTAAAATAAAAAGCAAGAATGCTAGAGTTAAAATTAACCAAAAAGGCTGGCGAGTAGGAGTTTCAAAAGTATATATATATATATATATATATATGTGCTGTTCAGCTTCCTTCGGGTATTATCCCACGTCATTGTAGTTCTGTTAAAGTTGTAGCAACGTTTCAGCAGAATCTCATCTGCCATCATCAGGCTTCTGTATGGATGTGGGTCTTACAGCTCCTGGTTTTTAAATTTGAGGCTGGTTCATTCTGATTGGCTGGGAGCCTGGACCTATTTCATTGGACTTGGAGTTTGATTGATTGGTGTTCCTGGTTTCTTCTGTCTGTTTTGTGGCTTTGATTGGCTGGCAACAGTCTGTTCTTGTGTTGGAGGCTTTCAGTGCAGCTTGGCTGCGTGTGAAGGGACGGCTGCTCTTCATTAGCAAGCTGGGTTTCACCTGGGTGCCTGGTGGGGGGGTTAGGTTGGAGCTTTCAGAGAGAGTCTGTTTTTGCCCAGGTGTTTGCCTGGCTTGTGGCATGGAGATCTTTCTATTTGAGAGTGCAGGCTTCCAAATGATTGACAGTCTGGTGGAATCATTTCTTCTATTCATGCTGTCAGGTCTTTTTTCAATCTCTATGGCTTCTCTGATGATTCTGTGGCTGGGGTTTTCTATAGTGGCCAGGGTTTTAGTGCCATTGAAGTTGATGTTGTGACCTGTGGTTTTCATGTGTTGGACTAGTGAGGAGGTGTGTTCCAGCTTTTTTACTGCATTTTTGTGTTCCTCTAGGCGGGTACTTATTCTTCTATTGGTCTGTCCAATGTATGTGGCCGGGCATGATGTACAGGGAATTTCGTATATGCCTTGGTTTTCCAGGTCAATTTTGTCTTTGGGGTTCCTCAGGATGGCTGCTATTTTTTTGTCTGTTTTGAAGGCAGTCTTGATGTGATGCCTGTGTAGTATCTTACTGATTTTATCTGTGGTACCTCTTATGTAGGGCAAGACAGCTGTTCCATAGATCTGTTGGTCTTCTAGGTCTCTGTTATGTCTTGGTGTGTTTTTGTGGATCAAGTTGGTGATTTTGTTTTTGTGGAAGCCATTGGCTGTCAGTACTTCAGTCAGAGTGCATAGTTCAGTCTTTATATGTGTCTTGTCTGCCAGGCGTTTGGTTCTGGTAATTAGGGTTTTCGCTACAGAATTTATCTGTGCTGGGTGGTGGTGGGATTGGGCGTTGAGGTAGCGGTTGGTGTGTGTTTTCTTTTGGTATATGGTGTGTCCCAGTGTGCCATCTGTTCTTTTGTAGATTAGTACATCTAGGAATGGTAGTTGTTTGTTTATTTCCGTTTCCATGGTGAACTTGATTTTGGGGTGTGTGTTGTTTAGGTGTGTTAGGAAATTGTTTAGGTTTTCTTTTCCATGGGGCCAAATCACAAATGTGTCATCGATGTATCTTAGCCATAGTTTGGGTTTGTGGGTGGCATTAGCCAGGGCTCTGGATTCGAATTCTTCCATGAACAGGTTTGCAATGACGGGTGACAGTGGTGATCCCATAGGGGCTCCTTCAATTTG
>BLBF01015354.1:0-14580 GCA_015471245.1 Laticauda colubrina
AAGTTTGGAGTCCTCTGCCTTAGAAGACCGATTGGGGTTGCCGAGCGCCACGGTCTCTCACTCACAGTGATCTTTTCTCTCCCCGGCTG
Organism: Laticauda colubrina; assembly: GCA_015471245.1. Taxonomy (NCBI): domain Eukaryota; kingdom Metazoa; phylum Chordata; class Lepidosauria; order Squamata; family Elapidae; genus Laticauda; species Laticauda colubrina. The sequence goes on from BLBF01015354.1 coordinate 90, forward strand.
CAGGGCAACTGGCCCCGGCGTTGCATGAAGTAGAAGAAGCCAACGATCAGGAGTAGGAGAAGGACGCACACGCACACTGCAATCACCGCCACTGTGCTTCCGGTTTGACCCTGTTCTTCCTCCACTGTTGGGGAGGGGGGGAAAAGAAGGGGGTACCGGTGAAAACAGAGGCGATTTAGGCATCATCAACTCTTCCGGCGATGCAGAAGAAATGCAAGAAGCATCGCCAGAGTAGGGACTTCCTGCCCGGAACGGCTAACTTGGAGTTTTCCCAGCTGTATTACACTACAACTCCCATCATCCTGAACTGCCCATTTCCGATGAGCACAGACAGAAAGGGAGAAACGGAAAGGATATACTTACGAGCTGGCTTCAAAGAGACAGAGGGTGTTGGAGTTACTGCAAGGAGACAGAGAGAGATAAGAGACAGAGAGATCGGTTAGCAAACTTCACCCCAATATCTAATCACAGCCTCAGTTGTAGTAAGGACCCTCTGTAGCTCAGGGTTCAGCTGTTGGGTTAAATTATGTATGTTAAACTAGCTCGATAGCCGTGCTTCGTTACAAAACTATGTGGTGGGGCTTAGTTTTGGGGGAGGAAAATAAGGGGAAAACTTTCTGCCTCTGCCTACCAGCATCCATCGGTATTCATCTGGCTAGCGGCCTGTCAGTGTGTGAGGGCTGTTTGGGAACTGGAACAGTATTTGCTGTGTGAGCAAGAAGGAGACAGCAAGGAGCCTAGGCGTGGCTTAGCTCAACTGTTTTGTACTAAACCTGCTTGGTGCTGTGAAACTGAAACTGAAACTCCTCTCCTCTGCTTGTGTTTTGCAGTTGGAACATATTTCATTTCAGGTGGGGAGGGGGAATAGAACTCCTTAGCATCAGAGCATGTTAATAATAATATACGAAATAATAATGCTCTGATGGTCATTTTGAAAAATCCTTTCTTAGTGAGCACCTAGAAGCCAAGAGGAACATAAGTGGCAAATTTCAAATTTGTAGGCTTTACGGTTCTGGAGATGTTGTGATGACGTATGAGTGGCATTTCGCTTTTATACATATATAGATTTACAGGTAGTCCTCAACATACGACCACAATAGAATCCAACATTTCTGTTGCTGAGCGAGACATTTGTTCAGAGAGCTTTGTCCCCATTGTATGACCTCTTTTTTTGCCATCGTTGTTAAGTGTGAACTTAGTAACACATCATTAGGGGAACCTGGCAGCTTCCCCCGTTGACTTTGCTTATTGGAAGGTCGCAAAAAGGGATCCCCTAACCCCAGGGATGCTGCGACCGTTGTAAATACAAGTCGGTTCCCAAGCATCTGAATTTTGATGGTGTGACCATGAGGAAGCCGCGACAGTCTGAAAAACGGCCGTTAAGTCACATTTTTCAGGGCTGCTGTAACTTGGAACGGTCGCTGAATGAAGCATTGTAAGCAGAGGACTCATCTGAATCAGAACACTCTGCTCACTCATGGACATACCCACAACCACAAACAGGCACACAGTGGACTGAAAAAAAGGAGTTCCTTACCCATTTTCAGCTCAAAGTTATTTCTGGTTGAGCCATATTTATTCTCTGCTGTGCACTCGACCCCACTTTGGATTAGTTTGGGGGTTAGTTCCACTAACAATTCAGAAATATATTTATTTGCCGAGTGTTTTACGGGAGCCTGGAGAGAGTGAGAGAGAGAGTTAAAAAAAGGATTTGGCACATGAAAACAGGCAGAACAATTGCTGGCAATCATAGCAACAGCGCTGTAGCGCCGTAGACTTATAGACTGCTTCCCAGGGCTTCCCAGCCTTCTCTAAGAGGTTTATAGAGCCATCATAATTGCCCACAACAATCTGGGTCCTCATTTGACCAACCTCGGAAAGAGGGAAGGCTGAGTCAACCGTGAGATGGTTAGGATCGAACTGCTGGCAGTTAGCAGAGTTAGCCTGCAATGCTGCATTCTGACCATTGTGCACCACAGAAGGGAGGGACGGACGAAGGGAGGGAGGAAGGACAAAAGGGGAGGGAGAGAGGGAGGAAGGATGAACAAAGGGGGAGGAAAGGAAGAAAGAAAGAAGGATAGAGGGGGAGGAAGGAGGGAAGGGACCTTGTCAGACCTTGGACAGACTCACCTCCCCACCAGGTATGTTCCATCTGATCTCTGGAGGAGGATGGCCTAAAACGGTACAGGTGAACTTCACTGTCTGGTCATGGTCTTGGAGGATGGTTTGTTGAATGTCTACCTCTGGCTTTCCTGTATGAGAAAGTGAGAGTGAGTTAGTGAGAGAGAGAGAAAGAGAAGGAGAGAGACAAGGAGAGAGACAGAGAGAGAGATGGATGGACATTGGCCCCTATGTCACAAAATGAAATTCAGTGGTGAAAAAAGTCAGGTTCTACATTTAGGCAAGAAAAATCAAATGCACAGGTAGAGTATATGTGGTACCTGGCTCAATAGTAGTAACCGTGAGAGGGATCTCGGAGTCCTACTGGACAACCATTTAAATATGAGCCACCCTTGTGCAGCAGCTGCTAAAAAAGCCAACACAGTTCTAGGCTGCACAAACAGAGGGACAGAATCAAGATCAGGTGAAGTGTTCCTGCCACTTTATAAGGCCTTGGCAAGGCCACACTTGGAATCCTGCATCCAGTTTTGATGTAAAAAAAGATGTTGAGACTCTAGAAAGAGTGCAGAGAAGAGCAACAAAAATGATTAGGGTACTGGAGGCTAAAACATATGAAGAAGGGTTGCTGCAATTGGGTATGTCTAGTTTGATGAAAAGAAGGACTCGGGGAGACATGACAGCAGTGTTCCAATCTCTCAGGGACTGCCCCAAAGAAGGGGGAGTCAAGCTATTCTCCAAAGCACCTGAAGGCAGGACAAGAAGCAACAGGTGGAAACTGACCAAGGAGAGAAGCAACCTAGAACTAAGGAGAAATTTCCTGATAGTGAGAAAAATTAACCAGTGGAACAACTTGCCCCCAGAAGTTGTAAATTCTCCAACACTGGAGGTTTTTAAGAAGCTGTTGGACAACCATTTGTCTGAAATGGCAGAGGTTTTCCAGCCTGAAGCAGGGGGCTGGACTGGAAGACCTCCAAGGTCCCTTTCCAACTCGCTTATTCTCTTATTCTGGCATCCCAGGGCTTGAGGCTTTAAGGCTGGGCTCCCAAAAATGTGAATAGTAGATTAGGTAAGCTAATTGGAATGCTTATGTGTACGTGAGTCACAGGGAGGGGAAAGGATGTGACTTCGAACCCCGTCCTCACCCCCTGAGCTATGGTGTCAGACAGTTCCTACTAATCTTCACACCTTTGCCAGGGCTGTCTTGTCTCATCTTTCTAGGAAAAGCTGTGTAAAAAATAACCTCTGGATGAAGAGCATCACACCTCAACAAGCTTTTGAGGGCCAAATTGTTTACTACGAAAGGAAAGAGGATCCCAGGCCAAAATGTGTCTTTAAACTGTCTGAAAGCCCACTGCTCCTTCTTTGCGAGAGCCATAGAGCAGAGTTCCTCAACCATGGCAGCTTTAAGAGGGGTGGCCTTCAGCTCCCAGAATTCCCCACCCCCACCAGACTCTTTTCAGATGGGTGAACCTCAATTCCCAGAATCCCCATCCCCACCCACGCAAACCACCATATTTTTGGATATGTGGACTTTCAACTATGTATGCCTGCCAGAGTTCCGTTTTTGTACACTCTCTACCTTCTCTTACCTTCCCAACCCTCCCGCTTCCCTCCTCCTTCCCTCCTCCTTTCCTCCCTCTCTCCCTTCTCCTCCCTTCCCTTCCTCTTCCTCTCTCTCCTCCGTTCCCTTCCCCTCTCCTCTCTCTCTCCTCTCCTCCTCCCCTTTCTCCCTCCTTCCTCTCTTCTCTCCCCTCCATTCCCCTTTGCTCTCTTCCTGTCCCTCTTCTCCCGTCCCTTCCCCTCTCTCGTCATCCTCTTCCTTTTCTTCCCTTCCCCTTTCCTCTCTCTCCCCTCCTCCTCTCCTCCACTTCCGCTCTCCTCCCTCTCTCCCTTCCCTTCCCAGAGTTCCCTTTTTTGTAAAATAGAAATCTTTTAAGCAAGCTAGCTGGAGGGTGGAAAAAGGAAGGTTATTTATTTATTTAGCGCTACCCTTCTTTCAAACAATTCTGGGAGCCAGTTTGGTCTAGTGGTTTAGGGGCAAAGCCAGGAGACAGGGAGTTCTAGTCCTGCGTGAAAGCCATTCGGGCGACTTTGGGCCAATCACCAGGTGACGGTGAGTTCTAGTCCCACCTTAGGCATGAAAGCCATCTCGGTGACATTGAACCAATCATCAGGAGATGGTGAGTTCTGGTCCAACATGAGGCCCAAAAGCTGGCTCGGTGATTTTGGGCCAATCACCAGGAGACAGTGAGTTCTAGTCCCACCTTATGCAGGAAAGCCGGCTGAGGGAATTTGGGCCAGTCCCTCTCTCTCTCAGCCCAACCTTCTTCACAGGGTTGTTGCCGTGGGGGACATAAGAGGAGGAAGAAATACTATGTGTGTGAGCCACTTTGTGTTACTTATAAAGTAAACAAAAAACAAAAACCACAGGATAAACATCTGATAAATAAATAAACCAAATCTCTGGCAGGCCCCCAATCCAAAATTAAAAGACGTATCAAATCCTATCAAAAGCATAGAATTAAACTGATTAAAATGTTAAAAGCTCAACGGCTCTGTCCTGTTCCAGTTACTGATTGCAGCATCTTCCTTTCCTGTACCCTCCCTCCAGTTCCACTTCACCTCCTTTACACACACACACACACACACACCACTACCTACCTACCTTCTACTATAACTTGGACTGACTCGTTCCTCTTCAGTCCGGAGATGCTGGGCACGGAAGCCTCACAGATGTACGTGCCCGCCATGGGGTATGTCAGCCGTTCCAGCAACAGAGTCTTGCCACTGCCCATCTGCTGCCTTCCCTGCAGGATAAATTAAAAAAAATAAAATTAAAACCCCACAATTGCTGCTGTTCCCCCAGATGTGATTCCCTGCCATGGGTCCCCCAGGAGAGAGAACAGTCTCAATTCAATCAAAGGCAAACTGCAGAACGGGGTCCCTCCTTTGCATCGGGGTTCGTATCACGAAACCAAGGCAGGAAAATTGAATCCAAAGGAATCTTATTGCTCCTACTGGGAAATTCCATGGAAACCAAATCGGCTTCTGTGAGATCCTGCCTTTCCTTAAAACTTGTTGGTGGGAAAAGGGCCAATCGATTCTGTTCGGGATTCCTTGCTTTTAGAGATTAACGTAGCTTTTCGTTTATGAGACCAGCACTAAAACCAGTATCCAAAGCAGTGAGGATACAAACCATTTTCCCACCTCGCCAGAGTGTAATCTCTTGTGTGTCTGATCCGCCTGGCACAGTGGAGGGATTGTAGAGGAAAGGATCAGAAGAGAGTAGCCCCATTTTTTTTTCAATGTGCATTCCCCATTTGTCTGCCTGTTTATTCTCTTCTAATCCCTTCCTCATAATGGTGGGATTCAAATTTTTTTACTATCGGTTCTGTGGGCGTGGCTTGGTGGGCATGGCAAGGGAAAGATACTGCAACATGCCCATTCCCTCCCCACCCCACTAACCTGCTTTCCAGCTCCGTTCTCCTGGGCAGGGCAACCAAAGAAGACCTAGCCAATCAGCTGGGACTCAGGAGGCGGAGCATAGATGGGGGCAGGGCCAGTCAGAGGCTGGATTGGCCAGTTCTCCCAACTACTCAAAATTTCCGCTACTGGTTCTCCAGAACTGATCAGAACCTGCTGAATAGCACCTCTGCTTCCTCTCCAATGAATGTCAATACATTGAATTTCTTTCTTGGTAATTATCCCAGCATCAAGGTAAGAACTTAATGGGAGTGGAGGGGGCAAAAATAAAATCTGAAGTAAAATCCCTCCTAGCAACCGTCTCATTTAGTGACCAGGTTACTGATCCCAGGTGTGCTCACTAAGTAAGGACTTGTAGCAAATGACCAAGCAGAGCCTGAGGAAGAGGTCAAATGAATCATCAATCATGACTCCTTTCACGCCCACAAGAGATCTGAGTCCAGCCCATCGTGAATTTCTTATTTACCTCCAATTTGCTTGGACCCTCGCACATCCGTGCTAGAGTCGTTTCCGGCTCTAGGGGGCGCTGGTGCTCATCTCCGTTACAAAGCCGAAGAGCCAGCGCTGTCCGAAGACGTCTCCGTGGTCATGTGACCGGCATGACAAAACGCCTTCGAAGGTGCACAGAACGCTGTTATCTTCCCACCAAAGGGGTCCCTATTTTTCTACTTGCATCTTTACATGCTTTCGAACTGCTAGGTTGGCAGAAGCTGCTGGGACAAGGAACGGGAGCTCACTCCATTACACGGCGCTAGGGATTCGAACTGCCTGAACTGCTGACCTTTCTGATTGGCAAGCTCAGCGTCCTTAGCTACTGAGCCTACAATAAACCTTTATACCAATTTGAACGGCCCGGATCTTCTGTTTTCCCTGGCACATGACAGGACTACTTGTATACAAATTTCCTAGGGCAGCCAGTTTTGTCAACTCTCAGGATTTCAAAGAAGTCCTGACCATGGACCCATGCAGCGTTCCGGCAGAGGTGTTACTTACGAAGGAAGCCCTTGCAGATCCTACCTACCTTCCTCCAGGACAATGTGGGTAAGTTGGAGCCACTGCCAGAACAGTTCAATTGAAGGTCTTCACTTCGGTTGACTTTCACTACTTTGGTTGGATTGAGGACCACGGGGTCCAGATCTGAAACCCAGAAGACAAGGCTTGATTTTAATTAGCAACTTAGCAACTGTCTGTCGAGATTCTCAGTCCTCCTGGTCGTGGTTGTCCCAAAGGTGCTTTTTTTAAAAGAGGCTTAAAGAGGACTTCCTTGTCTTTTTCTTTGGAAGATGTTTTGCTTCTCATCTTGTCAAGAGATGAAGAAGCTCCTTGGATGAGTAGAGAAACGTCTTCAAAGAAAAAAAACAAGGAAGTCCAGTTGCCTCCTGAAAACAAGCACCTTTGGGACAGTGGTGGGATTCAATTTTTTTTTACTACTGGTTCTGTGGGCATGGCTTGGTGGGTGTGGCTTGGTGGGTGTGGCAGGGGAAGGATACTGCAAAATCCCCATTCCCTCCCCACCTCACTAACCTGCTTTCCAGTTCTGTTCTCCTGTGCAGGGCAACCAAAGAAGAGCCAGCCAATCAGCTGGGACTCTGGGAGGCGGAGAATAGATGGGGGCGGGGCCAGTCAGTGGCGGTATTGGCCAGTCCTCCGAACTACTCAAAATTTCTGCCACCGGTTCTCCAGAACTGATCAGAACCTGCTGAATCCCACCTCTGCTTTGGGACAACTTAGCAACTGAATGATGAAAAGGAGGGTTTGGCCTCTCTCTCTCTCTCTCTCTCTCTCTCTCCCTCCCTCCCTCCCTCTCTCTCTCTCTCTCTCTCTCTCTCTCTCCCCCCCCCCCCCCCATTCCATGGGGCACTCACAATGGATGAAGATGCTGACATCCTTCTCCAGTTCTACCTCGGAAGGACTATAGAAGTCCAGTACCTGACAGCGGTAGGTCCCACTGTCAGCCTTGGTCACTTGTGGAAGCAGAAGGATACCATCGGTGGTAGTGGGCAGGTCCAACAGGTTATCTGAACCCTGGGAAGGAGGAGCAGAAGCAGGTAAGGCTGGCAAGATGACATCAGATACAGGTCTCAGTCTGTCTGAATGGATCGGAGCAAAATAGGGTTACCAATTTAATTCTTCTTCCTTGAGGGAAAGGAACTAGGATCGGACCTAGGATCTTCACTTTTATATACATACATACATACACACATATATACATACACACACACACACACACTGTATATGCATTTTTCTTTAACATATATAAATATTTAATAGACAGTGTATTGTTTGGTTCATTTTACATATATATATATACATATAAATAATAATAATAATATATAATAGTATATATAAACTAATTTCTACTTTTATTATCTAACCATTGGTAAAACAAATCCCAAGTTAAAAAATATTTTGTCTCTTCTTTATGCTTTATCTTTAATGTTAACCTGTCAATTTCTGCACAATCTAACATTTTTTGGATTATATTTTCATCTGAAGGAGTTTCCTCATTGTTCCAATGTTGTGCATACCATTCTCACTGCTATCAAAACATGTAGTGTTAAATATACATTCCCTTTATCATATTTTTCTGGACTAATACCTAACAAAAAATATTTCTGGCTTTAAACTGATATGTTGCTTTATCATTTTCTTTAATCATGCATGTATTTTCATCCAACATTTCTTTTTTTTTGCCTTTGGGCAAGTACCTGCACTTTGAAGAATGAATATTCGGGTTGGGGAAACCCATCGCCCTGGCATCGCAACTGCACATCATCTCCTTCTTTGATGACTTTTGGCGAATCCAAGACAAATTGCACGTTTTCAGTATAATCTACGGTGGGTAAAAGTAGGAAACAGGAGCAGCAATTAAAACCGAGTGTTCTAGGAATTATAATGCAATAAATAGAATAGGATAGAATTAGAATAGAATAGAATAGGAATAGAATAGAATAGAATAGAATAGAATAGAATAGAACAGAACAGAACAGAATAGAATAGAATAGAATAGAAATTGGACAGGACAGGACAGAATAGAATAACAGAATTGGAAGGGACCTTAGAGGTCTTCTAGTCCAACCCCCTGCTTAGGCAGGAAACCCCACATCACTTCAGACAAATGGTTATCCAACATCTTTTTAAAAACTTCCAATGTTGGAGCATTTACAACTTCTGGAGACAAGTTAATTGTTCTAACGGTCAGAAAATGTCCCCTTAGTTCTAAGTTGCTTCTCTCCTTGCTGAGTTTCCATCCGTTGCTTCTTGTCCTGCCCTCAGGTGCTTTGGAGAAGAGGATGACCCCTCTTTTCTGGGGCAGCCCCTCAAATATTAGAACACCGCTATCATGTCACCCCTAGTCCTTCTTTTCATTAGGTTAGACATAACTAGACCCTGCAACCCTTCTTCATGTGTTTTAGCCTCCAGCCCCCGAATAATCTTTGTTGCTCTTCTCTGCAAACTTTCCAGAGTCTCAACATCTTTTTTTACATCAAAACTGGATGCAGGATTCCAAGTGCGGCCTTGCCAAGGCCTTATAAAGTGGCAGGAACACTTCACCTGATCTTGATTCTGTCCCTCTGTTTGTGCAGCCTAGAACTGTGTTGGCCTTTTTTAGCAGCTGCTGCACAAGGGTGGCTCATATTTAAATGGTTGTCCAGTAGGACTCCGAGATCCCTCTCATGGTTACTACTATTATTATTGGCATGGGAGTGCACAGGTGGACACAGGCAGTAACTCGGTTAGCAACGGACTTTTTTGGCGACCGTTTGCCCTAGCATCGGTGATGAAAAGGTAACTTTGCAATGAATCCACAAATGGATGATTTTTTTGCAGAGCTTGTAAAAGCAATATTTCTCAATTGAAAGGAGAGGGAAAGGAAGATCAAAAGGACAGTCTCTGATTCATTTAGTGACTGCTTTACGAAGTAGCCGGTCTCAATTTTGGAAGCTAAGTGCACTCTCTCTCCCTTGCTCCTTCCCTCCCTCCCTCTCCCTCTCTCTCTCCACCTCTCTCCCTCTCTCCCCCTCCCTCTCTCTCCCTCTCCTTCTCTCCCTCCCTCTCTCTCTCTTTCCCTTCCTCTCTCTCTCCCCCCTCCCTCCCCCCTCTTTCTCTCTCTCATACAATACAAATATATTATACATAGCAATGTGTGCATCTGTCCATGTGTCTGTGCATGTACACACACAAATACACGGACATAGGGACACATTATTCCCATGTATAATATATTTGTATTGGACTGAAAAACAACTACAGATAATCCTTGAGTTACAACAGTTCATTTAGTGACCATTTGAAGTCACAATGGCACTGAAAAAGGGGACTTTATGAAGGTTTTTCACACTTAAGACCACTGCAGCATCCCCCGCGGTCACGCGATCAAAACTCAGGCACTTGGCAACCGACTCGTACTTATGATGGCTGCAGTCACATGATCCCCTTTTGTGGCCCTCTGACAATCAAGGTCAACGGGGAAGCCAGATTCACTTAACGACTGTGTTACTAATTTAACAACTGCAGCGACTCACTTCACAACTGTTAAGTAATTTACTTAACAACTATTTAAAAAATGTCGTAAAACTGGGCAAAGTTCACCGAACAAATGTCACTGAGCAACAGAAATTTTGGGCTCCATTATGGTCGTTATTCGAGGACAATCTGTATATAACACTTTTTTTTTTTTACAAAAAGAAATGTTCACCATGAGTTGACCATCAGCTGAAATTAAAACAACAACAACAGCTTGCAAGACAGCTGAAACAACGGCAGCGAAATAACACATCAGGTTCATCCACGAGACCTCAGGAAATGAAAAACCTGTTGACGTGTCCAGATTTATCAAACATCTTTTACACATTCCTACTTTTCATTCCCACAAAAACAAACATTAAAAACTCTGCAAAAGACTCCGGTCCTTGAAAAGAAAACACAACAAAAAAAGAACAAGAGAGCAGCAACAAAACCCAAAAGTCAGAGAGGTTGTTATGATTCTGCTTTTGCCAACTTGGGCATCCTCACAGTGTGTGTGTGTATGTGTGTGTGTGCATTTCAGCTCCCAAAATTCCTAGCGGCAGATCCATGGCTAGGAATTCTGTGATTTGACGTCTATACCTCTGGAAGATTTGACTCACTGAATTCGTCTATTACAGGTAGTCCCCAAGTTATGACCACAATGGATGTTGCTAAGTGCAACATTTGTTAAGTGAGTGTGCCCCGTTTTCTTGCCACAGTTGCTAAGTGAAGCATTACATTTGTTAAGTTAGTAACATGGGTTGTTAGCCACTGACTCGTATTTATGACGGTTGCAATGTCCCGGGGTAATGTGATCGCCTTTTGCAAACCCCTCTCAACAAGCAAAATCAGTGGGGAAACCAGATTCACTTAAGAACTACAGCAATTCATGTAATAACCATTGTAAAGAAAAGTTGTAAAACAGGGAAAAAACAGGGGTGGGATTCTACCGGTTCGGACCGGTTTGATAGAACTGGTTGTTATGATTCTGCATGGCTCAGACAACCGGCAAATCGTGTCCCTGGCTGGCCTCTCCGCTCCCCACCCAGTCAGTCCTTATCGTGCATGCCGACATCGCTGGCTGCATTCTCCCCAACCCAGTCACTCCTTAAGGTATTTCTTTCCCGACGATCAGCTGTGCCGATGATCAGCTGTTCTGATGCCAGATCCCCCTCGCTGTCTTGCTACTTCGCCCAGGAGGCTTCCCTGAGGCCCAGGAGGCAAAAAGGAGCACACTAGTGTGTGTGGGGGGGAGTGGGGTGGGTGTGGGGGGGTGTCCCTCCTCCCCACGCTCCTTTTTTTGCCTTCCTGGGCTCCAGGAAAGCTTTCTGGGAGCAAAAACACCCCAAAATGAGAGGCAAAAAAAAACCCAGGGGGCTGGGTTTGCTACAAAAAAGCCACGCCCACCCAGTCACATGGCCCTACCCACCTAACCACACCCACCTAACTGGTTGTTAAAAAAAACTGAATCCCACCCTTGGGTAAAGCTCCCTTAACTGCTGTTTCACTTAGCAAACAGAAGTGTTGGGCTCCAATTGCAACTCTGAGTCAAGGAGTATCTGTATTCTGAAAACCCAACGGGGGGCTATTTTCAATTTTGTGATTCATGTTCACTGCCCTCCTCCTGGAAAGCATTTTTTTTTGGGGGGGGGGACAGGGACTACAGGAGAACAATTGCAAGAGCCCCCCCACCCCACTTACAATGCAAAGTGAGATTGAAAGGTTCCGATTCCTCCATGCCGACTTTCCCTTTCGGCATCTTGTAGCTGACTTTGCACTGGAAAATGGAGTTCTTATCTGCCTTTTTGGGGCGCATGTAGAGCATGCTGGACCTGGAATATAGTCCTGAGGCTTCTTTCACCGTCCTCACCACCTCGTATAGTTCTGGGGAGGAAAGACAACACAACGAAGATTGCCCATGGTTTCAAAGGTGTGCAGGCTGGAGGTCAGGGTTTTTTTCCCCCCTCTCCCTCTGAGGGCTCCAGGTGTATTTGTGTCAGAAAAACAAAAAAAATCAAGGGGGCAGCTGCAATTGTGTATTCAAAGGTCGCCCCTCTTACACAAATTGGGCAGGTGTCCCTCGCTCATCATATGAAAGCGGTGTTTCTTAGCCTAGGGAACTGTGGGAGTTGAAGACTACACAACCTCAAGTTTTTGAGGTTGAGATTATTAGAGCACGGGGCAATTTCTTTCGAAGCATAGATGTTCCTGTTTCAAAAATATTTCTTGCAATTATTTTCTCTGCAGCCCCAGCCTGATTTGGCTATTCTTCAAAATCTATATCTGTCCCTCTCTTTCTTCTTTCTATCTATATCTATCTATCTATCTATCTGTCTGTCTGTCTGTCTGTCCGTCTGTCTGTCTGTCTACTTTAGCTATCAGATATATCAAATTTAGTTTATCTAATCTGTTTTATCTATCTTATTATCTAATATTTATCTATCTTTATTCAATCATTATCTATTATCCATTTATTTATCCATTCATCCATCTAACATCCGTCCATCTATCTATCTATATCTATCCTTCCATCCATCCAGCTATACATTCATCGATATCACTCTGTCTATCTGTCCCTCCATTCCTCTGTCTGTCTGTCTGTCTGTCTGTCTGTCTGTCTGTCTGTCTATCTATCTATCTACTTTAGCAATCAGATATATCAAATTTAGTTTATCTTATCTAATCTTTCTTATCTTTCTTATAATCTAATCTAATATTTCTTATCTATCTTTATTCAATTATCTATCATCCATTTATTTATCCATTCATCCATCTAACATCCATCCCTCTATGTTATCTATCTATCATCTATCTATCTATCTATCTATCTATCTATCTATCTATCTGTCCATCTATCTTATCTATATCTATCCCTCCATCCAGCTATCCATTCATCTATATCTGTCTATCTGTCCCTCCATTCCTCTGTCTGTCTGTCTATCTATCTATCTATCATTAATGTCCAAGTAAAGAGTGTCTCTTTATTCAGTCTGTCATTCTGAGACCCCTTTGGGGGAATACATGGACATCCCTCCTTGCATTCAACGATCAAAGAAAGAAACAGCTTCATTACCTTTGTTGTGTTCAGTGGTAATATTCAGAAACTGCCCATCTTTGTACCAGCTGATGGTTGGTGCTGGGTAGCCATTTTTGCCCGTGCACATGGCAATCTGAGGAAGGAAAAGAGATGGCTGCTAGAAAAACCTTAAGAAGCCCAGGGATTTCCACAGTGGGTGTGTGTAGGTGTGCAAAATCAAGATGGCACCTGCTCTTCCATAACCCAAAACCTTGTCATTTTATCAGGAATCTCACGCTTATAAAAACAGGTCAAGGCATCAACCACACAGTCTTAGCTTCTATCTTGAGTTGCTTGACCCCTGTTGCCCCTCAAAGATAGAATAGAATAGAATAACAGAGTTGGAAGGACCTTGGAGGTCAACTAGTCTAAGCCCCTGCCTAGGCAGGAAAGCCTACACACTTCAGACAAGTGGTTATCCAACATCTTTTTAAAAACCTGCAGTGTTGGAGCAGTCACAACTTCTGGAGGCAAGTTGTGCCACTGATTAATTGTTCTAACTGTCAGGAAATTTCTCCTTAGTTCTAGGGGAACAAGCTCATTCTGTGTGTATTTATTCATTCCACAAATAATTATAAACCATGGGCTACCAAGATGGGCCACTTGGAATCTCTGTCTCTTTTACGTTGAATTCGCAGCTCTCTGAATAGAATTGCTCAAAACTTTCCAAATTAGCCATTGCAATAGAAACAAAGAATCTTTGACAATCCCTATCCCCCAAACCAGCTGAAATTCCATTGTCTATGTTCTCACTTTATAGCCTTCAGCCTTCTGAATTTCAAATTATAGCCCATGTTCATTTAACACTGTCCATCTCAGCCATTAAAAACTCTTTGCAGCTCAAATAACAGTTGAAATAACTTTATAATAATAATAATAATAATAATAATAATAATAATAAACAACCTTCAGTGCTTCTCACCCTTCAAAAGAACACGACCAAAGCAGGTAATCTTCGACTTATGGCCACAACTGAACTCAACATTTCTGTCGCTAAGGAAGACGGCTGTTAAATGTGGTTTGCCGCATTTTGCGAATATTCTTGCCCCGGTTGTTAAGTGAATCACTGCAGTAACCTGGTCGTTAAGCAAATCTGACATTCCCCCATAGGGACACCGTCATAAAAATATGAATCAGTTGCCAAGCATCTGAATCTGAATCACGTGACCACAGGGGACGCCCTCGATGGTCGTAAGTGTGAAAAATGGTCATAAGGCACATTTCTCAGTGTTGTTGTAACTTCAGACACCCCTTACAGGAACTGCTGTAAGTCAAGGACTACTTGTACTTCAAACTTGACAG
>BLBF01015355.1:0-10885 GCA_015471245.1 Laticauda colubrina
CAGCCTTGCTGCCAGCCTGCCTTCCAGCCAGCCTTGGTGCCTGCCTGCCTGCCTGACTTCCTGCCAGGCTTCCTGCCAGGCTACCTGCCAGGCTTCCTGAAAGCCTACCTGCCAGGCTTCCTGCCAGGCTTCCTGCCAGGCTTCCTGCCAGCCTACCTGCCAGGCTTCCTGCCAGCCTTCCTGCCAGCCTACCTGCCAGCCTACCTGCAAGCCTTGGTGCCTGCCTGCCAGCCTTGGTGCCTGGCTTCCTGCCAGCCTTGGTGCCTGCCAGGCTCCCTGCCAGCCAGCAACCCCACAACCATGGGGAGGAAGCGAAAGCCTCAGCAGCCTGCCGCCATCCCTGGCAAGAGGGACAGGGCCAACCTCCCGCCCCCTGCCCCTGACTCTGCTTCTGCTGGGGCTTCTGCTGAAGCTGCTCCTGGCGGTGGTGCTTCTGCTGGTGCTTACTCTGTTGAAGCTGCTCCTGGTCCTGCTTGTCCTGCTCATGCTCCTGGACTTGCTCGTCCTGCTCGTGCTCCTGGACTTGCTCGTCCTGCTCATCCTGCTCGTGTTCCTGGTCCTGCTCGTGCTCCTGGACTTGCTGGCCCTGCTGGTGCTTACTCTACTGCTGCTGATCCTGGTCCTGCTGGTCCTGCTGCTGCAGATCCTGCTGGTGCTGCCGCTGCTGCTGCTACTGATGATGATGATCCTGCTGCTGATGATGATGATGATGATTATGATTATGATCCTGCTGGTGAGGATGATGATGATGATGATGATGATCCTGCTGCTGCTGCTGCTGCTGGTGTGGAGGAGCAGCCCCTACTACCTGGGAGCCCTCTGATGAGGGCCCATCTCGTCCTGCCAAAGGGAGGAAGAGGCGTATGCGACAATGGGAGAGGAGGCAATACTATATTGAGGAGGCGCACGAGGATGAGGTGCTGGAGTGGCTGAGAGAGAACGACTATCTGTGGCGGAAGGGACACCGGCTGTACAGGGACACCAAGCGGAAGCAGGCTGCTTGGAGAGAGAGGGTGGAGAGTATGGGTTACACTTTGGAGGTGCTCCTCGGCTGGTGGAAGCACATGCACACCTGGTACGGGAAGCTGCACCTGAAGAAATCTGGCCAGGCCACTGTGAAGCTGACAGACAGAGAGACCTACGTCATGGCCAGGTGCAGCTTCCTGGAGGGTGAGGTCTGCCACCGAGGAGCACCAGCAACCCCTCTCACGACCCTCTCTCTCCGGCAGCCTGCTGAGAGTCAGTCCCTGTCTACAGGCAGGTTTCTGTGGACCGTGCCACGGCGGAGAATCCGCGGACAGGTGTGGTAAGTGTGGTGGAGTGCGTGGAGGACTCCCTGGTGCGGTGGGAGAAAGGAGACATCGCGTCCACCACACTCCTAGCCGCATCCACCACCACCCAGCTCCACCTCCGCAGAAAGGCAGAGAGCCAGACAGCAGGAGGGGCAGAGCCACACTGTCCTGCTGGAGATCAGGGACACCATCCGCACCAGCATAGATCTCCTCTCTCAGCTGGTCCACACCGACTCCTCCTCCTCCAACCGCAAGCCCTTCCTCACCTATGTCAACCAGACCCTCAAGGAAATGGCGGATCCACAGTACCAGGTGGTAAAGGACTGGATAAACAAGCTGCTTCACAACCCTCCAGACCCAGAGGAACCTGCTCCCACCCAGTCCAGGTCTGCTCCTCCACCCCAGGTGATGTCCCTCCCATTCCAAGGCTTCCCACAGGCCCTCACCTTCCAGGGCTATGGCTACCAGGAGGTTCTGCAGCACAGGCAGCAGCCCTTCCCAGTCCAGGCACAGAGTCATCGGGCGACACCGTTGCCACCGGTTCCACTGATGCCACCAATGCCACCCACGACAATGATGTCAACGACGACAGCGATGCCACCCAGGCAATGATGCCACCCACGACAGTCCTCACCCAGCTGCAGAGCAGACAGCCCCACTACACTGCTCCTTCCTCCACCCCACAGCCAAGCCCGGCCTCAGTACATCTGTCCTCAGTACTGGGACTGACACCCCATGGCATGGAGGAAGGACCTCTCAGCATCACGGGGCTGAACCAGCTGTCTGACACCTTCCTCAGCACACTGTCCCCTGTTGTCCTCTCAGTGCCAGGCACTCCAGCACCACCCACCACCACAGCACCTGGACCCTTCACCCCTGAGACTGGGCACACCTCTGAGTGACCGATAAGAGTGCCAGAGACCGGGTAGCTGGCTACCTGTGGACTTTTTTTGGACACTTGACTTGGGTCATTTTTCTGTTACAGTTTGTTGTACAATAAAGTTTATCTTTGATTCACACACTTGCTTCATTTCTTTTTTTCAATAAAGTCTTGGTGGAAACTTTTAGAAATGGTTTAAGCCTTTGCATTCTTGTGGGATGGGTTAAAGCCCATGTCACACCGAACCAACGGATTCAAAGAGGATGTAAAACAGACAAAAAACCTTGCCATCCGTTCGAAAACACGATGTACTCACTGCCTCTGTTTTGCTTCCTCTCTATCCGTTCAGCATCCGTTTATGGACGTTTCATCCGCTCCAAAAGTTTGGGCTGCCTAAAACTTTTGCGTGGAAAATGTATCCAGTTTTTCCATTCTGCATCCGCTACGCATCTGCTATATCTGCTAGGCATCTGCTGCGCATCCGCGCAACTCCATCCACCCTGACGCAGGGAGGAAGTGGAACGGACGCAGAACAGATGCAGAACGGATGCCTAGCGGATGCAGCACGGAAACAAAGCGTTTAAAACGGAAAAAACGTTCACGGAGGGGACCTATCTCGGATATTAAGGATGTCTGCAGGATGCCTAGAGGATCCCTAGAGGATGCCTAGAGGATGCAAAGGGACACTTATACTGCCTATAAAAAGGGGGCGCAACTCGTCTGCATCTCACTTTCAGAACAGCAGCCCAGCGGTGCGGACCTCCGCAGCCGTCATCTGGATCTTCCTCTTCCACAGCATCCATTCATGTCCACCGTGGATTGCAACAAAGTCCTTTCGGCAGCCACCCTCGTTCTTCAACAGTGCGAAGCCATCTGCAGGCTCTGTGAACTCTACTGCGAGAAGAAAAGGAGCCACCCAAAAAGAGTCTGGATCCGAAGATGGTTCGCAAGAAGAGCAGAAGACAGACTGTACAACAAGCTGATGGTGGAGCTCAGGAGCGAAGACACTCGGGCGTTCCAGAACTTCATGAGGATGCCTCCAGCCATGTTTGACGAAGTTATGCAGCGGCTGACACCCAGGTTGACCAAGGCAAACACCAGCTTCCGGCCCAGCCTGGAACCTGGGCTCAAGGTGGCACTCATTCTGCGTCACCTGGCCTTAGGGACCTCCTACAGGAGCATGCAGTACGGCTGGAGGGTGCCACACAACACCATCAGCATTGTGATCAGAGAAGTGATGCAGGCCATCACCAAAGAATACCAGGAGGAGCTTCTCCAGTACCCCTCCACTGAAGAAGGCTGGAAGAAAATTGCAGAGCAGCGGTATCATAAGTGGAACTTATCACACACCGTTGAAGCCATAAATGGGAAGCACGTGGCCTGCAAAGCTCCAACCAACTCAGGCTCCACTTATTTCAACTCCAAGGGCTTCTTCAGCATCATCCTCTTCGCCATGGTTGATGCTGACTACAAGTTCATGTACATCGATGCTTCAGGCAACGGCTCATGTTCAGATGCCCAGGTATACAACGCCAGTCACCTCAAGGAGGAGCTGGAAGGCAACCTCATCCTGGGCTTCCCAGATCCAGAACCCCTGCCCAACGACACACAAGATGTGCCCTACTTCACCGTGGGGGATGACAACTTCTCCCTCACAACCTACCTCATGAAGCCCTACACCTCCAGACTCCTCACCCGTGAAGAGAGGATCTTCAACTACAGGCTGTCCAGGGCAAGACGGGTGGTGGAGAACGCCTTGGGCATCCTGGCCAACAGGTTCCCGGTACTTCTCACAACCATGCAGCATCGCCCAGAGACCATGAGGAAGATCATGGAAGCTTGCTGCATCCTGCACAATCTCATGCGTACCCGCTACCCAGTCTTGCAGAACAGGCTCGTGGACCTCCAACAAGGCAATGGGAACATGGAGCCTGGGGAATAGAGGCAAGGGCGAACCCTGATCGACACTGAGGTTGTGCAAGGCCCCAACAGAGCCTCACATGAAGCGAAGAAGCAGCGGAACCTCCTGAGACACTGGTGCAACTCCCCAGCTGGAGCAGTGGAGTGGCAAGACAGGATGATAGATGCTTAATGGATGCTTCCTTCAGCCTGTCTCATCACACGGATGAGATTGGGCCATGTATGTTGGGTGGGCCTACAATGAACAGGGCGTTTAAGAAAGAGTTGTGTTTGTGTTCAAATGTGTGGATGATTATTACATTATTATTGATAATAAAGGGCCAAAGGTGTGGCAGCTGGGAGGGTGGACCATACAGTCCCACTATGCTTGCACTGGAGGTTTATCTATCCCACAGCTATTACCCATCCCAAAGGTATCCCTGCTCATTCCTCAGGTATCCCTGCCCACCCCACTGCTATCTTAACCCATCCCACAAGCATGCAAAGGCTTAAACCATTTCTAAAAGTTTCCAGCAAGACTTTATTAAAAAAAAGAAATGAAGCAAGTGTGTGAATCATAAATAGACTTTGTTAACAAGAACCTATAAAACAAAAAAGAGTCTCTGGCACTCCTCTAGGTCGCTCAGTCTCAGGGGTTAAGGGTGCAGGTGCTGTGGAGGTGGCTGGTGCTGGAGTGTTTGTCATCAGCTCCTCCAGAAGCAGAAGCAGCAGAAGCCCCAGCCACAGAAGAGCGAGCCCGTGCTGCAGAAGAACCAGCAGATCCAGAGTGAGGGCCAGGGGGCGGGATGGTAGCCCTGTCCCTCTTGCCAGGGCTGGCAGCAGATGGCTGAGGCTTGCTGTGCTTCCGCATGGTTGTGGGGTTGCCGGCTGGCAGGGAGGCTGGCAGGCACCAAGGATGGCAGGAAGGCTGGCAGGGAGGCTGGCACCAAGGCTGGCAGGAAGGCTGGCAGGTAGGCAGCCACCAAGGCTGGCAGGCAGGCAGACAGCAAGGCTGGCAGGCACCAAGGCTAGCACCAAGGCTGGCAGGAAGGCACCAAGGCTAGCAGGAAGGCTGGCAGGCAGACAGGCACCAAGGCTGGCAGGAAGGCTGGCAGGCAGGCAGGCAGGCACCAAGGCTGGCAGGCAGACCTGAACCAAGGCTGGCAGGAAGGCAGGCAGCAAGGCTGGCAGGCAGACTGGCTGGCAGCAAGGCTTGCAGGCAGGCTGGCAGCAAGGCTGGCAGCAAGGCTGGCAGGCAGACATGCAGGCAGGACAGGCAAGGTAGTCGATGTGTCTGGCAGCAGGTCTTTCCTCTGAATGGCGACCTGCTTCCGAGCTGCTTCCGTTATATCCGCAGGGCTGACGCAATGCATCCCCCCCGCATGTGCAATTAATTCCAGGCATCCGCTAGGCTTCCACTGTGTATCCGCTAGGCTTCCGCTCTGCATCCGCTTCATCCTGTGTGCATCCGCTGTCTCCATTTCGCGTCCGCTTTGCTGAGGCCCCGCAGAAGCCCTGCGGTTGCGCCATCCGCCCCATCCACTTCCATCTGCTGGGCTTCCATTCCACATCCACTTTGCATCTGCCCTGCGTCCTCCCCGCGTCCGTGTTATCCGCTCCGGTTATGCAAATTTTTGCCCCTTCGAGAGAGGATAACAACGGATGGAACACAACACAACATCCATCGAAGAAACTGGAGCCAGCACATCATCCACACCATGACTAGAGGAAGGAGCCAGCACATCATCAGGTACTGGAAGAGCTGAATAAGACATTGAAGGGAACCTTCCTGACTGCTGGACACTGCAGCAGTACAATAATTTTCGGGAAAAAGATGATGGACTGGATATTTCCCCAGAAAAAATTAGGTTGCAAGTATTGTAGAAGATTTGAAATTTTGACCAAGAAAAAAGTGTCCACAGAACTAAGGAGTGGAAGAATTACCAAATTGAACCATCAGGAAGGAGTAAAGAAAGCTTTCCTCAGAAAGAAATTGAAGGAACATTTCTCATCGAAGGCTCACAAACATCTGTGCAGAGAAGTTGAAGCAATATGAGCAGGATGTCATAAGTAAAGGACTGGAGAAGATGACAGAAATATTTGGGGAGTACATGTATAGTGTTTACTACAATGGATAGTCTAGCACAAATGTGCAGACCATTTTCATATATAGAAGATCTGACTGAATCACAAATAACAAATCATTTAGATTTAGGAACAGGGTTGCATTCACGTAGAACTGCAGTTGCAATAGTAGATTTCATTGCAAAAAAATATCAGGAAACATTTATTTACCAAAATTATTGAGAAAACTCACAAAATCTGTTTGATAATTGACGAAACCTCAACAATGTCTTCCAAACCAGTTCTTATACTATACTTAAAAGTTGAGGGTACAGCTTTCTCACCAACAATTTTCCTTGAATAAGTACAATTAGATAAACATGATGCAGAGATGATATATTGTTCGGTAATAGAAAGTTTGAATAAAGTTGGCTTTCATAGGAACTATCTGTAGAAATATTTAAATTGATTTTTCTCTGATGCATCCAGAGTGAAGCTTGGGAGGAAATCTGGGGTAAGCACTAAGGTAGCCAAAGAGTGTCCAAATATTGTAATATGGCACTGTTTAAACTATCGTCTGCAACTTGTTTTAGATGATTTTATTAGGGAAATAAGCAAATCAATCATTTTCAAATTTTTATTGATAAAATATATTCTAGTTTATAAACAAGAAAGAGAAAACAATGCATCCAAGCATTTGGGTGGCAGTGTTACATTGAGATGAAATAAATATAATAGAATTAAGAGAGTTAAAAGAGGGGATTTTCTAAGTTGGAGAAGCTGCTCTCCTAATCTTCTGCTTGTCTTCTCTTAAGATTCAGTTTCAGGTTGCAGTCAAGTACGATTTTGAGATTGTTTCCATAAACATGTATTTATTTACAAATAACTCAAGATGGCAAATGTCTCCAACACAGCTTCCTCCTTCATCCAGTCCAATTTATTACATTCAGAGACCAGCATTACAATTAATAATAATAATAATGGAGAAAAATAAAAATAAATGACAGTCAATGGGCAGTTAAAGTCTGCCGAATGCTGAGTCATGTGCGAATATGTGGCAATATAAGTGTCCTAAATAGATAAATACATAATTTTGCGTTACAGCAGAACAGAATTTGGTCCCATTCAGAGAAACTCCTTCCTACTGATCTGATAACTGCAGTTGCATGTAAAAGAGTTCCGTATTTCCCTGATATTTTATTAGGAGAGGCGTCACAAAGTGAATCCCTGAGTCCTGATAGGAGATGCAGCATAGCAGGCCGTGAGCTGCAGTTCCAGTGGCCCCTTGTCCACAGGGGCCCAGTCTCAGCTCAGGCGCCCTTTCGTTGTATTGGCCCCCTGAAATGGCTCTGGGAACTCTGTTGCAGCTCTTGGAGGTTAATTCCCTTTGGACTTTTAGCAGGGTTATTTGATATAAATATCTGATTGCTCTAAAGGCTGCTCAAATAAACATTCTTGGGAAGAGCAGCCCCATCTTGTTGGATTTCCAGATCTTTGAGACCTTGTTTGAGTTCACTAAGTGCTCCAACTTATCCCCCATCATTAAAAGCCCTTCCCTGCAGAAGCCATAGAGACTGAGTATCAATGAGCAGTTGTGTGTTCATTTTCCCCACAACAACAACGCTGTGAGCTGAGTTGGGCTGAGAGACTGGCTCCAAATCCCCCAGCCTGCTCCATGACCAAGGTGGGTCTTGAACTCACAGCCTCTTGCTTTCTACTTCGGAGGCTTAATGAGTAGAGCAAACTGGCTCCCTTATATACTTATCAAGCTTGGTACAATCCTTCATCCAGTGCATCATTAATGTTCTTATATGAGATACTATTGTTCCATCCAGAAAAGAAGCGCGAGAGACCGGGTTCCAACTAACAAGTCTTTATTGGATTAACAGCAACAGTAACGGAACATTGGCTCAAGCTGCGGCAGCCCTTTATATAGAGGCTTGCCTGCCAGCTTGTAGCCAATGACACTCATTTAATCTTGCTGCCTTTGAGCGGCTTCTTGGATTGGTTCCTAATGAACCAATCCACTACTGGCCTTTTTGGCCAATCAGAATTAACTACTTGGAACCTTCCAAGTAATACAAAACACCCCTCCCCCTTTAGTTCAGTCCTACGTGAGTAACGTAGTCGCGCAGGTAGGTGGGGCTTTTTCTGGTCTTAGTTGACCTGCGTGGCTCATTTTCGCCTAGGACTTCAAGCGGTTTGGTTGGGATCGCTGTCTCTCCGGCTTTTCTCCATGGAACCACCTGGAAGGGTGAGTCAGCACAGCCGCTCCCGCCTGAGTTTCTCAGGCCGGTCGAAGTGGTTCTGTCGCTCCCTCCCGGTTCAACCGGGCAGGTTGAGCCGACCTGGCTGGCACCTTCCAGGTCGGCTTCCATTTCTCCAGGTCTTCTTCCGATGGTCTCATCTAACCATAAGTGCTCTTTTTGGTTGGTTAGATTTTCTGGTTGAGCTTTTAATGCTTCATTTTCACGCCCTTTTTTATTTATTTGTATTTCCCCCCCTCCTTGGTTTTGTTTTCGTTGAAATTTATTATTTGAGGTTGCACAGTTGTTTTGTGCTCGATGTTGAGGGAACGAAGCTGGTCTATGTGCTGCTTCCACTCTCTTCCATCATCCATGGTTAGTCGGTAGTGTTAGGGATAACATTGTTTACCCTAACTGGTTTAGGTGAAATAATAACTATGAATCATAGTTAGTGTATGTTAGTGTCTATGCAGCTTTAACTGTGAAATAGCAATTAAAGGAGTGGCTATGAAAACAATATAAAAGTAGCAAGTCTACAGCTTGCTCTCTCTCTCTGGCTTTGATGATCCCTGATTACTGCTTGGAATCAAGACTGCATTGCTCGAACGGGAGAGACAACAAAGGACTGATTTTTAAGTGAACTGACATTGGATATTCTACATGGACTTTGCTAACTGAATATCCCTGAATGGACTGACTACATGGTAAATGAATATTGGACTGTTATTTGACTATGCCATAAACTTATACTGGAATAAAATACATTCTTGATAGCACAAGCGTATCTGTTATTTTTACTGTATGTTAATAAACATACAAGCTTAGCTCACTCATTTATCTGTGTGCCTATCTGACTAATGCTGCACATTCTGTTTAGCTTGTCTACCTAACCCTGGTTGGGGAACCCAGGCCTAACACTGGTTATGGGCCCAGAGGCTGCAAAGTCAGTTTAACTAGGTTAAACAGATTTATGTAAAAAGTGAGAGTTTGTGTTGTTATACATTACAGTAAACAGACAGCTGTGTTTTATTAATTATATTTTTATATCCATATAGGAAAACATGGCACAAGTCAATCTACAAAGTTTGTCCCTTATATCCAAGCTGGATGGAACAAACTATGTGTCATGGTCTACAAAATGTAGTCTACTTCTATGAAGAGAAGGTCTGTGGAACATAATTGAAAATCCACCAAACGTAGAAGAATGGGATCCAGAGGATGAGGAAGACAGACTAAAGATAGAAGAATTTAAGCATAAAAATCAACAAGCCATTTGCATAATTGCGTTAACCTTAACTGATCAACAGCTTGTTTATATCCACAGAGAGAAAACGGCTTTTGGGTGTTGGCAGAAGCTGAAGAGAATTTATGTCCGAGATAATATTGGTGCTCACATAAATCTAACACGGAAGCTTTTCAGGACACATCTCCAAACAAATGGTGATATGCAGAGTCATTTAAAAACTATGCAAAGCATTTTCCAAGAATTACATGAGAAAGAGCTTATATTCTCTGAACAACATCAAGTTTATATAATTCTATCTTCCCTTGATGAAAGTTATGATAACTACGTAACTTCACTTGAAATTTTGCCAAAGGAAAATTTAACTTTAACAAATATAACTGGCAGATTGATCGAAGAGGCCAGAAGAAGGCATGAAAGAGATGAATTAAGGAGGGAGCAACCTCAAAAAGAAGATAATGAATCTCCTACAGCATACGCAATTAAAAAGTGCTTTAATTGTGGAGGAAGAGGACATTTGGCAAGATTTTGTAAAAAGGCAAAGCACCAGAACGCTGGCCAGAATACTAAAAATCATCAAAAGATAAATAAACATTTAGAGTTAGCCATGTATACTAACGGAGCTGTAAAAAATAATTTATGGGTGGTTGACAGTGGGGCATCCCATTGTATAACAAATGATAACAAAAATTTTATGAAAATGTCCCAGAGTAAACAGCAGATATCGTTAGCCAATGGCTGGAAACTGAAAGCTAAAGGTGAAGGTATAGCATATTGTTCTTTTATAAAAGAGAATGTAAAAATGTTATATGTACCACAACTTAAGTTTAATTTAATTTCAGTTAGAATTTTAGATAAACTAGGATATGCAGTTACATTTAAGGGAGATAACTGCATACTTGAAAAAGAAGATAAGAGAACTACTGCATCTTTAAGAGGTGAATTATATGTGTTAAATGATGATGGTTTAAAGGTGGCTAACACAATTTATGAAAATAAGAAACCTCATGACGAATGTATTCACTTGTTACATAGAAGGCTAGGGCATTTAAATTTTAAAATGCTTAAGAAAACTGTTGAATTGTCTAAGGGAATAAGTTTGAAATCTTGTAATAAGTATTTGCAATGTAATGCCTGTAATCAAAATAAGAGCAGGGTCATACCGGCTAATAGAGTTGATGGATTTACTACTAAAGAGCCTTTAGAAGTAGTATTTGCTGATTTAATAGGTCCGAAAAAACCAAGTGTAGGAGGAGCTCGC
>BLBF01015356.1:0-10943 GCA_015471245.1 Laticauda colubrina
AGCATTCAGGTGTGCTGAAACAAAGAATATGAGAAAAATGGATAAGTGATATTCTCTACCCCTTTTCCAACTGGAATTTTTTTAAAAGTCTCATCAGTCAATAGTTTTACCTGTACAATGAAAAAATTGCTGCTTTTGTTTAGCTGTATGCGTGCATACAGGGGAAGTGTGGGAAGTGATTGCTATATGTATGCCAGCAAAGAGTTATTGATCATCGTGTTCTGAAAACAAAGATAAAATTGTCTTTTTGTTTCAATAAATCTTATTCTTGAAGTGAAAAAAAATTGTGAATGTCACATGCAGCATTTTAATTTAAAAGTGGACTATGATCAGTAAGTTTCATAAACAGAAATTAACCATCTCAAAATGTAATTGAAAACCATTCTGAACTATCCTTCAACAAATTCTTTCTAGAATATGTTCAATATTTTCTCCAGAGTGAAATCAATCTCAGGTGTTTTGCTTCGCTTTGTTTTTCAAGACTCAGTAGATTTCTGTTTTGCCCAAGGTTTAGAAAGTTGCTTCCAGTCACAGCATACAACAGAGACTGAGATATATGAAATAAGAAGTCTTCATAAGAATTGTCTGTATTCATGGAATTGGATCACTGGTTTAGTTTAAAATTAATCATTCTATTGATCTCCCAACATATTGGACTACAATTTCCACAACCCAATCACTTAATATATTGCCCAAACTTGTGAAAACCATGAACCAGAATGAGAAAAGAGCTGGAAGGGACTTTGGAGGTCTTCTAGTCAAGCCCCTGCTCAAGCAGGAGGACTTGTGGTCTATGGACCTTTGGAAACCACAATGTCATCACAGGGAATTCACAAAGACTTGTGTTATGATGTTAAATCTTGAGTTAAGTCTTGGAGTCGGTAGCCATGGTGCATGGCCACAAAAGATATTTAAAGGGGGGGGGGGGGCTATGGTGAAGAAAAGATTAAAAACCACTGTCTTAAATCATCCCAATCCACCTTACTATTCCTTAAAGTTCTCTCTAACATAAGTCACTTAGAAGATTCCTATTAAGTCTCAGGATTTAAGCCTGGATGCATCTATATACCTAGCATGCATTCTTCTACTGGGCATACAGCCCACAATTATTACAATTCTTGAGAGACATGGAAGCATGTGAACAATTCATTATGCCATGTAGCAAAGCACTAAGTGGATTTATTTCAAAGTTGGCAGCTCTGTTTCAGATAGATTTCTAACTGTGAAGATTGGAAATGTGCAACTACTATTAACAATAGGGACCCAAACTTACACATTTCTTTTTGTAATGTTTTCATAATTACATCTTTTTAAATTCCATACTAAACCAATCTGATCCCGACATCATAAACTATGTGCTGTGCTATTTAAAATGTAGCATCCACTGGATTTTATATTTTTATTTATTTATTTATTTATTTTTGACAATTTCGTACAAGATAATAGGTATAAGTAAAAACATAGTTATGAATACATGGATACATATAAGAAAAATAAAAAAATAAAAGAAACAATAGGACAAGGGTGGTAGGCATGTTGGTGTGTTTATGCACGCCCCCTACACACCTCATAGGAAAGGGGTAAGGTCAATAGTAGATAGTCTAAGGTTAAAGTGTTTTGGGAAGAAACCACAGAGTCAGGTAGAGTATTCCAGACATTGACCAATCTGTTGCTGAAGTCGTATTTCCTGCAATCAAGTTTGATGAGATTATCTAATGTTTGCTCTTGTGTTGTTATAGTTGAAGCTGAAGTATTCATTGACAGGTAAGACATTGTAATGTATGATTTTATATACTATACTGAGATCGGACCGAAGGTGCCTTAGTTCTAGAATTTTCTAGGTCTAGAATTTCAAGTCTGGTGGCATAAGGTATTCTGCAATGAGTAGAGGAGTGGAGAACTCTTCTTGTGAAATATTTCTGGACTTTCTCAACTGTATTAATATCAGATACATAATGTGGGTTCCAGAATGATGAGCTGTATTCAGGTATTGGTCTAGCAAATGTTTTATATGCTCTAGTTAGTAGTGTAATGGTACCAGAGAAAAAGCTAGCTAAGATTAGGTTAATAATTCTTCATGCCTTTTTGATTATGTAGTGACAGTGGGCTCTAGCACTTAGGTCATTTGAGATGAGTACTCCAAGATCCTTGACAGAGTTTGGATCATCAACAAGGTCTTGACTATTGAGCCTGTATTTTATTTCCTGATTTTTTTTTTTGCCAGTTTGTAAGACAGAGCATTTATTTGTTGAGATTTGAAGTTACCATGTGTTTGACCATTCTGATACATAGTCAAGGTCTTTTTGAAGGGTAGCAGTATTGTCTGTGGTATTGAATAGCTTTACATCATCAGCAAAGAGAATGCAATTGCTCTTGATATGACCACAGAGGTCATTTATGTAGAGTATGAAAAGAGTTTGTCCTAGAACACTGCCTTGGGGGACACCACTGTTGACAGGTACAGAATTTGATAGGATGCTCCCAATTTTGACTATTTGTTGTCTGTTTGACAGGAATGCTTCTATCCAATTATGCAGGTGTCCAGAGATACTGTAAGATTTTAGTTTTAGGAGTCGTACGTTGTGTACCACTGAATCAAAGGCTTTACAGAAGTCTATATAGATTGCGTCTATTGCTTTGCCCTGATCGAGTTGTGTAGTTCATATATTTTTGTAGTGTAAGAGTTGCAGATTACATACTTTTCTGAAAAGTTTTTTCCTGAAATTAGATTGTTTATTAGAGAGTAAGTTGTTTGTTTCTAAGTGGAAGATGATGGATTGGTTAGGGTTTCTCATGATATGATATGATATGATATGATATGATATGATATGATATGATATGATATGATATGATATATTATATTATAATACCATGTTTCTCATACAATAAGGCCGGGTCTTATTTTTTTTTCAGCCCTAAAAAAATGGCTAGGCCGTCTTTTCAGGGGTGACTTAATTCTCCCCCCTTGCATCTTCGGCCGGACAGGTGGCGATGGCTTGGATGTTGACCTCGGCGTTGGTAGGGCACTTTGTATCGGGGTCAACGCAGGCAGCACCATATCCGGGTGTGCAACAAAAGTACTTCCTAATGGCAAGCCCCCCCCCCCACCATTCCCCACCATTTCTCATATTTTAATATAGGGCTTAATTTGGGGAGAGGGGCTTAATTTCATTTCATGCCTATAAAACATGCTGGGACTTCCTATTGGGGGAGGCCGTATTGTTGGAGAAACAGGGTATTATATTATATTATAATATTACATTTCTCAGCAGATTACATTACTTAAAATGTACTTTTAAATATCTATTTTAATTTTCTTTAAAGCTCAAATTAGTGCAAAATGAAAGAGAATTATGAATTAAAATAGGAAAACTTTATATCAATTGGAACCTATTATCATGATGTGTACTTCCTTTTCAGAATTATAGAACAATAATGTCCATATGAATACCTTCTACAGAAATAATTATAAGTGGACAGAATTATCATAATTCTACTGAAAATAATCTGTTACAATTCAAAGCTAATACAATATTCTTTACTAAATGAGTGGGTGATGATGATACTACTGTTTTTCAGTTTGCACATGAGCAGATAATGCTTGGATTGATTAAATATTTCATATATTCATATGAGATTCATTTAAGCAGATCTATATAAAAGTGTTGAATAAATCCAGGAGTTGATGGAGATTTGGTTCTTAGTGCAATACAAGGAAGAAATAATAAATTTGATAAGGTCAGTCTCTATGTTTTTGATAAGGGCATTGTCTACAGCCCATTTGGCTTTTAATATGACTTGGCTGTTACAGTTTTAGTTCTATAACACATCATGCTCATTTTAAAAAACTAATTTAACCATAATGACACAAACCTAAGATCATATTTTTCCTTACTTTTTAGGAACTGAACATTGTCTCTTCAATTTATGCAAGAACCCCAAGCTGGCTAAAATGAGAAAAAATGGGTCAGCACTAAAGATTATGAGAAAGTATAAGGAATAATATCAAACAGTGGAAAGATAAGTGACAAACAAAGTGGAAAGTGGAAGAAATTCTTGAGTTCAGTTATAATGTAAGAAAAGTAAGGAATAGAGTATAGCTACTTGATACTTTTTTCAGATATATAGTTAACCCTACATTTCATTCACAAATAAATCAGTCCTTTATTCTCTTTGGGGCTGTTAAATATTTACTAGGTAAAATATTGCATTACATTTCTTTGACTATAGTACATTGCGTTGTATTCTAAAGGTGTTTCATGAGTGGCATTCTGGAGGGAAACATTATTCACTCTATTTACATTTAAATAAATGTTCTTAAATGTAAATGGAGGTTTTAGTGTCAGGTTCAGTGGTTGACAATATATCATCTGAAGGACCTATATAATAGTGTTTCATTAAGGTGAAAGGAAATATTGTTAATTAACCTCAGAGCAAGACAACTTACTTCAAATGAGAAGCTTACTATAAAGACCAATGACCTGAGCTGTTATGGGTTTCTTTATGGCAGTTCCTCACTATCCATACTAAGAATGTTCAGGGAAGTACGTTTATTTGAAAGAAAATTAGAACTTTTCCTTCTTCCAAGAGAATTTAACCCAAAGAATGAAAAATAATCCAAAAAAGTAAAATACTGAAGTAACACAAAGAGCCGCTATCAAAAGATGATGATACCATATACCAATATCAAAATTTGAAGCCTTTAAATTATTAAGGCTAATCCCACACCAATGTGCATATAAGTCCTATCCAGACAGGCACAGCCATGGAGTTCTAGGATGAAAAGCATTGTTACATTTTTGCACAAGCTTCTCTTTCTTTCTTTGCGCCCCCCACCAGTGCTGAAATGTACATTCTCAACAACCAGGAGTCTAAAATAGAAGGTAATAAATTGTTTTTTGTTACATCTGAGCTTCCAGATTTCTATCCAAATTAAAATGCAAGCCATTAAGAGGATCCTTGGAGAGGTTCTGTCAGTCTTCAAGATCTTCTGCTATTGCTTTGCATCTTTTCGACTGCCATAAGTAACGGGGGGTGGAAAAGGGAGGTAGGAATAGTTGGGGAAGTGAGCTGGAGGAGTTACATTTGTCTGATGTATAAATGGAAGGGGGGAGCATAAAATACAGTTAGGTTTCTATTTCTCGCTTAGCTTTCTTCTCTCTGCGCAACTGCAACCCGTTATCAAACTATGCCAAGGTCAACGGACAGAGGCCTCATCATCACCTGAAGATGCCCACATGATCATATCCACAACTTCTAATTGGAAGTGTCATTTGAACTATTGGGGGTAGGAACATTTCCATCACTTTCTATATGTGAATTGCGCGCCTAAATTCTCAGATTCAGAATTCTTTGGTTGCTACCACTTCACTTTCAGTAAAAGATATCTTTTCACTAAACTAAAGAGTCTAAGTATTTCTTTCCTGGATTTTGAATGGAGCTCCGCTTGACCTTATTCTGAATCTCACCGCACCTGCCCACCCGGAGAGAATACCCAATTTTCTTCTGAGGGGGCCTGGACATCATGTCATCTTCAAATAGTGACCAGGAGGATCTGGGAGCCATTGGAGGCCAAGATTCTTTGCTGGTGCAAGAAGCCCAATCGCTAGCAGAGCTCAGTCTGGAAGAGGATCCAGCAGTGAAGCCCAGATGGTCAGTGGGAGTTGGTTGGAAATATCCGGAGAAGGACCCCCCCCCGGGGTCAAAACTACCCGCCGGCGTGGAAAAGAGGAGCCTTGGCAAGAGAAGGAAAAGAGGGAACTCTTGCTGGATCAAGCCAGGAAACTCCTGAATGAAGCCTTTGAACAACCTCAAGCTCCACAAAGGTATGAAGGGGGAAGGGAAGCAGCCCCAGCCAGAAGAAGCAGAGCAACTCCCTCTCCCATAAATCAACCCGATCCAGCAGCAGCCCCGGGGCCTTCGGCAGGAGGTGTGATTCCTAGAAGGCGTAGAGCTCCTAGGCTGCCTCCGTTAAAAGTAAAATACAGAGGGGATCCCAAAGCCTTGGGATTTTTCTTAGCTCAAGTATGGAGCCATATGGAGGAGTATGGGGAGGATTTTCCCTCAGAAGCAGCCAAAGTGAGGTGAGTTACCAGGGCTCTGGAGGGAATAGCGGCAGAGTGGATGGTGACTTTGCATAATGATAATGCTCCTCAGTTGCTGAATTATAACCTATTTATGGTTGCACTGCGGGCTAGGTTTGAGGACCCACTGGCGGAGCGCAAGGCCCGAATTAGGATGAAAACCATAAAACAGGGGCGGAGGTCTGTGGCTGATTACACTCAAGAATTTAGGCAGTTAGCAGGCCATTTCCGAGGCTGGCCCCAAGAAGCCCTGATAGAACTGTTTAAAGATGGTTTAAATGAAGATGTGTACCAGAGATGCACTGCTAGAAGAGACCCCAATGACTTGCAGATGTGGTACCTGTTGGCAGAAGAAGTGGAAATTGATTTAATCTGAAGTAAATGGCGGGGAGGTTATGGTTGGAGCAAGTTTTCCCCCTCGCGCTCTCAAGAGGCTCCTAAACCTCAGAAGGGAGGAGTGGCGGCAAGACCCAACCCCTTGGCCTGCTTTCGATGCGGGAAAGAAGGTCACTGGCCTGTGAACTGCAGAGTCAAGTTGGAGCCAAAGGGGGCGCCAAAGGAAGGAAAGAAACCTGAAAAATCCCCAGCGAAGCCTCGCGAAACAGCACTAAAGTCGAAAGAGACAGAAGAGGTCGCCCGTCCTGCAGGAGAGGAATCAGAAGCCCCAGTGACCCCTGAGAAGGAGGATTCTGACTCAGAAGACGACTTCCTGGTAAGTCCAAGTGTAAGTCCAAGCCCTATGACCATTCCGGTGAAGTTGAGGGTACCCAATTCAGGGGTCGAAGGGGAAATGCTAGCCCTGTTAGATTCTGGGTGCACCAGGTATATAATAAACACAGAAGTAGTGAAGAAAATGGGCCTAAAGTTAAAACCTTTGAAGATGCCCATTTCCTTTTGCCAACTAGATGGATCAGTGGCTGGAGGTTGCCCTGCACGTTTTGTCACGGAACCTATAGAAATGGTCATGGGAGAGCATGATGAATCCCTGCGTTTTATTGTGGTCCCTGGGATGGAGCAACCATTAATACTGGGATTGCCCTGGCTCCGGAAATGGAACCCCCAGGTTAACTGCAGAAAGGGGTAGTTACGCATACGCACAAAGCAATGACCGGGAGGAGGGCCCAGATCTCAGCCGAAGCCTGGGGGCCTAATTGAAATAGCTTCCACAAGTACTGAGCCCGTAAAAGATGAGGAGAAAATTCCTAAAGAGTATTGGGATTTAAAAGAAGTGTTCAGTGAGAAGGCCTCGGATGAGCTTCCGCCTCACCGACCAACAGACTATGCTATTGAGATTTTGCCTGGGGTGAAGCTCCCGAAACCAAAGTTGTACTCAATGACCCCACGGGAATTGGAAGAGCTAAGATTGTTTATAGATAAAAATTTGGAACGTGGTTTCATTCAACCTGCTAGACCCCGGGTAGCGGTCCCAGTGTTGTTCCGTGAAAAGAAAGATGGTTCCAAACGCTTGGTGGTGGATTACAGAAATTTGAACGCTATTTCTGTGGAAAACGTGTACCCCCTTCCTTTGATGAAGGACATGTTGGCCCATTTAGCGAAGGGAAAGATCTTCACGAAGTTGGATTTGAGAGAACTACTAGATTCGAATTAAGGAAGGGGATGAGTGGAAGACCGCTTTTAACTGCCCGATGGGATGTTTCCAATTCAACGTTCTTCCTTTTGGTTTACAAGGGGCCCCAGCTGTATTCATGCAAATGATCAATCAAGTGTTACATGAACATTTATACAGGGGGGGTTTGGTTTATCTTGATGATATCCTTAGCTACACAGAGACCCTGGATGAACATGTGAAGTTAGTGCGGTCGGTTTTACAGAAACTGTGTGCCGCTAAGATGTATGCTAAATTGTCAAAGTGTGAATTCCACCAAGACAAAATTGACTATTTGGGATATCGCATTTCATCCGAAGGCATAGAGATGGATCCAGAGAAGGTGCGTGCCGTTCTGGAGTGGGCTCCACCACGCACCAGAAAACAACTTCAAAGCTTTTTGGGATTTGCAAATTTTTATCGGCAATTCATCCCGACGTTTGCTCAGATAGCAATGCCCATCACAAATCTCTTGAAAACAAAAGGGGAGGTGAAGCCGAGGCCAGGAAAGCCGCTGGAGTGGTCCATGGAGTGCCAAGCTGCTTTTGAAAAGCTAAAACGACTGTTTGCTGCAGAACCAGTGCTGAAACACCCGGATATGGACACTCCTTTCGTGATTCAAGCTGATGCAAGTGATGTAGCTATTGGAGCGGTATTACTTCAAATCAACAAGAAAGGGACCTTACAGCCTTGTGCGTATACCTCCCGTAAACTGTCTGAAACAGAGAGAAGATGGGCCGTCTGGGAGAAAGAAGCTTTTGCAGTTCGTTGGGCTTTGCTGAACTGGAGACATTTCCTGGAAGGAGCAAAACACCCGTTTGAGGTATGGACTGATCATAAGAATCTGAAAGCCTTAAAAACACCCCGGAAGCTGTCCCCTAAACAAGTTCGCTGGGCCCAGTACTTCAAGCGATTCAATTTCTCATTGAAGTACATTCCAGGCGGGAAGAACTTCATGGCGGATGCTCTCTCTAGACTACCTCAATATAATAGTATGCGTCAGGAGATGATAAGCCCAATTGTCTCAGCCAAACACCTAGCTGCCCCAGTGGTCAACAGAGCCCAAAGGAAAAACCAAGAAGTGGTTTTATCGAATGACCTTACCGAACAATTAAAAGAAGCTTTAAAACTGGACGAATGGTTCCTGGCTCATTCAAGTGACTATACAATTAGAGATGGTTTGGCTTGGGTGGGGGCCAAGTTGTATGTGCCACAGTTACTGAGAAGCCAAATACTACAACAGGCTTGTTAGGGATAACATTGTTTACCCTAACTGTTTTAGGTGAAATAATAACTATGAATCATAGTTAGTGTATGCAGCTTTAAATGTAAAATAGCAACTGTGGGAGTGGTTATGAAAACCATATAAAAGTAGCAAGGCTACAGCTTGCTCTCTCTCTCTCTCTGGCTTTGATGATCCCTGATTACTGCTTGGAAGCAAGACTGCATTGCTCGAATGGGAGAGACAACAACGGACTGATTTATGTGAACTGACAATAGGATATTCTACATGGACTTTGCTAAATGAATATCCCTGAATGGACTGACTACATGGTAAATGAATATTGGACTGTTTTTGACTATGCTATAAACTTATACTGGAATAAAATATATTCTTGATAGCACAAGCGTATCTGTTATTTTTACTGTATGTTAATAAACATACAAGCTTAGCTCACTCATTTATCTGTGTGCCTATCTGACTAACGCTGCACATTCTGTTTAGCTTGTCTACCTAACCCTGGTTGGAGAACCCAGGCTTAACAAGGCTCATGATTCTAAAGCAGCTGGCCATTTCAGATTTGTGAAGACCTTACATTTGGTTAAGCGGCAATTCTGGTGGCCTGTTTTAAAGAAGGACATTGAAGCTTATGTAGCTAGCTGTCCGATTTGTGCTTTGGCAAAGAGACCTCCTGGTAAGCCAGTAGGATTGTTACAAAATGTAGCTAGACCAACGACTCCTTGGAAGAAAATCTCTATGGACTTTATAGCAGAATTACCCGAAAGTGGTGGAAACACGGTCATCTGGGTAGTGACTGATTTGTTTTCCAAACAAATACATTGCATACCTTGTTCCAAGATTCCCTCTGCTAAGACGCTGGCTAAACTATTTATATCACATATCTATAGATTACATGGCGTCCCGGAATGCATAATCTCTGACAGAGGGGTCCAATTTACCTCAAATTTTTGGAAAGAGTTCCTGAAGTTAATAGGCTCCTCCCAGGGGCTAAGCTCTGCCCACCACCCCCAAACCAATGGGGCCTGTGAGAGGACTAACTCAGTGTTAGAACAATATCTCAGATGTAACATAAATTATCAACAAGATAACTGGTCCGAATTACTACCATTTGCCGAAGTGGCATACAACAACTCCGTACACAGCAGTACTGGATTTACTCCATTTAAAGTGGCTTCGGGACAAGATTTCGTTCCCATACCTGAACTTCCTCGTGAAAAGCCCAACATCCATTCGTTGGATGAATGGATAACTCAACTCCAACTTAACTGGCCAGTAACACGCAAAGCATTAGATGAGGCCCATCAAGCTCATAAGAAATTTGCAGAAAAGAAAAGATCCCCACAGAAAGAATATAAAGTGGGCGACAAGGTTTTCCTGTCCACCAGATACCTGCAAACCACTCAAAAGTCAAAGAAGCTTGGTCCTAAATACGTTGGTCCATTCACAATTGAACGGATTATAAATCCTGTAACGGTCCAGCTGAACTTACCCAAAACTCTTCGACGAATTCATCCGGTTTTCCATGTTAGTTTGCTAAAACCTGAACGTACTTCTGACCCAAGGCCCATCCAGACTGACTCTCCCATACCAATATTGATTGAAGGCGAACAACATTTTGAAGTTAAAGAAATTCTGGATTCTCGCAAATGGAGGGGTCGACTCCAGTATCTTGTAGCCTGGAAACATTTCCCTTCTTCACAAGCCGAATGGGTTAATGAAACCGAAGTTAAAGCCCCTAAGTTGATCAAAGCATTTTGTTCCAAGTATCCTGATAAGCCTTAGGAGTGTATTGTTTTGAAATTGTTTAATGATTAATAATTGTCTTTATATTCTCTCCTCTCTCTCTCTTCTAGGACGTCTAGGACTGATGATTTCCCTTTTTCTAGGAGGGCCGAATGTCAGTCTTCAAGATCTTCTGCTATTGCTTTGCATCTTTTCGACTGCCATAAGTAACGGGGGGTGGAAAAGGGAGGTAGGAATAGTTGGGGAAGTGAGCTGGAGGAGTTACATT
>BLBF01015361.1:0-20359 GCA_015471245.1 Laticauda colubrina
ACCCAGATGAAACCTGGCTTCCTAATAGATAGTGGATTGGGTTTTGGTGCCATTGAAGTTGATGTTATGAGCTGTGGCTTTCATGTGTTGGACTAGTGAAGAGGTGTGTTCCAGCTTTTTTACTGAATTTTTGTGTTCATCCACAACAGAAAACCTCAGACACAGAATCATCAGAGAAGCCATAGAGATTGAAAAAAGACCTGAAACATGAATAGAAGAGATAACTCCACCAGACTGTCAATTATCTGGAAGCCTGCACTCTCAAACAAAAAAATCTCCACACCACAAGCCAGGAAAACACCTGGGCACAAACAGACCCTCCCTGATTCTCCAAAGTACCTGAGCACCTTCGGACAAAAAGTAATGGATGGAAGCTTCTGAAAATGAGATCTAAAGGCCCTGTCACACTGCCCAACAAATGCAAACGTATGTAAAAAGGACATAACGGACGAGCAAAATGTTCCATCCATTGTTATCTGCTCTCAAAAGGGGCAAAATTTTCATAACCAGAGCGGATAACACGGAAAGGGACGGACGCAGGGAGGACGCAGGGCAGATGGAAAGTGGATGCGGAACGGAAGCACAGTGGATGGAAGCGGATGGGAGTGGATGGCATATCCGCTAGACTTCCGGGGGACCTCAGCAAAGCAGACGCGGAACGGATACAGTGGATGCAGAGCGGACGCCGAGCGGATGAAGCGGATGCACAGCGGATGCACAGCGGATGCACAGCAGATGCACAGCGGATTCACAGCGGAAGCCGAATGGATGCCGAGCGTTAATTGTGCATGCGGGGGGGATGCACTGCGTAAGCCACGTGGATATAAAGGGAAGCAGCTCGCACGTGGCCAGCATTCGGAGTAAAGACCTGCTGCTGGATACATTGAGTCCTTGCCTCCCCTGC
The DNA here is from genome assembly GCA_015471245.1 of Laticauda colubrina. NCBI lineage: Eukaryota > Metazoa > Chordata > Lepidosauria > Squamata > Elapidae > Laticauda > Laticauda colubrina. Next base: position 905 of record BLBF01015361.1, read on the forward strand.
CTCCATGCCTGCCTGCAAGCCTTGCTGCCAGCCTTCCTGCCAGCCTGCCTCCAAGCCTCCTGGCCAGCCTCCCTGCCAGCCTTGCTCTCTGCCTGCCTGCCAGCCTTGCTGCCAGCCCGCCTTCCAGCCTCTCTGCCAGGCTTCCTGCCAGCCTGCCTGCCAGCCTTGGTGCCTGCCTGCCTGCCAGGCTTCCTGCCAGGCTTCCTGCCAGCCTTGGTGCCTGCCAGCCTCCCTGCCAGCCAGCAACCCCACAACCATGGGGAAGAAGCGAAAGCCTCAGCAACCTGCCTCCATCCCTGGCAAGAGGGACAGGGCCACCCTACCGCCCCCTGTCCTTGACTCTGCTTCTGCTGGGGCTTCTGCTGCTTGGGCTCGCTCTTCTGGTGCTGGAGGTTCTGCTGAAGGTGCTCCTGGTGGTGGTGCTTCTGCTGGTGCTTACTCTGCTGAAGCTGCTCCTGGCAGTGGTGCTTCTTCTGGTGCTTACTCTGCTGAAGTTGCTCCTGGTCCTGCTGGTCCTGCTGGTCCTGCTTGTGATCCTGGACTTGCTCGTTCTGCTCGTACTGGTCATGCTCCTGGTCTTGCTCATCCTGCTTGTCCTGCTCATTCTCCTGGTCCTGCTGGTGGTGGTGGTGGTGCTGCTGCTGCTGCTGCTGCTGCTGATGCTGCTGCTGGTGGTGCTGCTGCTGCTAGTGCTGCTGCTGCTGCTGATGATGATCCTGCTGCTGCTGCTGATGATGATGATAATTATGATCCTGCTGGTGATGATGATGATGATGATCCTGCTGCTGCTGCTGATGGTGGTGGTGTGGAGGAGCAGCCCCTACTACCTGGGAGCCCCTCTGATGAGGGCCCATCTGGTCCTGCCAAAGGAAGGAAGAGGCGTATGCGACAATGGGAGAGGAGGCAATACTATATTGAGGAGGAACACGAGGATGAGGTGCTGGAGTGGCTGAGAGAGAATGATTATCTGTGGCAGAAGGGATACCGGCTGTACAGGGACACCAAAAGGAAGCAGGCTGCTTGGAGAGAGAGGGCCGAGAGCATGGGTTACACTTCGGAGGTGCTCCTCGCCTGGTGGAAGCACATGAACACCTGGTACGGGAAGCTGCACCTGAAGAAATCTGGCCAGGCTACGGTTAAGCTGATGGACAGAGAGACCTACGTCATGGCCAGGTGCAGCTCCTGGAGGGTGAGATCCGCCACCGAGGAGCACCAGCAGCCCCTCTCACTACCCTCTCTCTCTGGCAGCCTGCTGAGAGCCAGTCCTCTTCCGGCCGAGAGTCAGTCCCTGTCTCCAGGCAGGTTTCTGTGGAGCGTGCCATGGCGGAGAACCCGCGGACAGGTGTGGTAACCGTGATGGAGTGCATGGAGGACTCCCTGGTGTGGTGGGAGAAAGGAGACATCGCATCCACCACAGCCGTAGCCGCTTCCACCCCTCCAGCTCCACCTCCACAGAAAGGTAGAGAGCCAGATAGCAGGAGGGGCAGAGCCACACTGTCCTCCTGGAGATCAGGGACACTATCTGCACCAGCATAGATCTCCTCTCTCAGCTGGTCCACACCGACTCCTCATCCTCCAACTGCAAGCCTTTCCTCACCTTTGTCAACCAGACCCTCAGGGACATGGAGGAACCCCAGTACTTAGTGGTGAAGGATCGGATCACCGAGCTGCTTCACAACCCTCCAGATCCAGAGGAACCTGCTCCCACCCAGTCCAGGTCTGCTCCTCCACCGCAGGTGATGTCCCTCCCTTTCCAAGGCTTCCCACAGCCCCTCACCTACCAGGGCTATGGCTATCAGGAGGTCCAGCAGCACAGGCAGCAGCCCTTCCCAGTCCAGGCACAGAGTCATCGGGCGACACCGTTGCCACCGGTTCCACTGATGCCACTCATGCCAATGATGACACTGACAAAAGCGATGCCACCCATGCCAGTCCTCACCCAGCTGCAGACCAGAAAGCCCCACTACACTACTCCTTCCTCCACCCCACAGCCAAGCCCGGCCTCAGTACATCTGTCATCAATACTGGGGCTGACACCCCATGGCATGGAGGAAGGACCTCTCAGCATCACGGGTCTGAGCCAGCTGTCCAAGAACTTTCTCAACACACCGTCCCCTGTTGTCCTCTCGGGGCCAGGCACCCCAGTGGTGCTTCAGACCAGCACTGCAGCAGCAACCACCTCCACAGCACCTGGACCCTTCACCCCTGAGACTGGGCACACCTCCGAGTGATCGTGAAAACTGCCAGAGACTGGGTGTGGACTTTATTTGGACACTTGACTTGGGTCATTTTTCTTTTACAGCTTGTTGTTCAATAAAGTTTATCTTTGATTCACACACTTGCTTCATTTCTTTTTTTGATTAAAATCTTGGTGGAAACTTTTAGAATTGGTTTAAGCCTTTGCATGCTTGTGTAATGTGTTAAGATAGCAGTGGGGTGGGCAGGGATACCTGTGGAATGGGTAATAGCTGTGGGATGGGCAGGGATACCTTTGGGATGGGTAATAGCTCTGGGATAGATAAACCTCCAGTGTAAGCATAGTGGGACTGTATGGTCCACCCTCCCAGGTGCGACACCTATGGCCCTTTATTATCAATAACAATATAATAATCATCCACACATGTCAACACAAACACAACTCTTTATTAAACGCCCTGTTCATTGTAGGCCCACCCAACATACATGGCACAATCTCAACAGTGTGATGAGACAGGCTGAAGGAAGCACCCATTAATCATCTATCATCCTGTCTTGCCACTCCACTGCTCCAGCTGGGGAGTTGCACCAGTGTTTCAGGAGATTGCACTGCTTCTTCCCTTCACGTGAGGCTCTGTTGGGGCCTTGCACATCCTCAGTGTCTATCAGGTTTCGCCCTTGCTTCCATTCCCCAGGCTCCATGTCCCCATTGCCTTGTTGGAGGTCCACGAGCCTGTTCCGCAAGACTGGGTAGCGGGTGCACATGAGATTGTGCAGGTTGCAGCAAGCTTCCACGATCCTCCTCACGGTCTCTGGGCGATGCTGCATGTTGGTGAGAAGTACCTGGAACCTGTTGGCCAGGATGCCAAAGTGGTTCTCCACCACCCGCCTTGCCCTGGACAGCCTGTAGTTGAAGATCCTCTCTTCACGGGTGAGGAGTCTGGAAGTGTAGGGCTTCATGAGGTAGGTTGTGAGGGAGAAGGCATCATCTGCCATGATGAAGTAGGGCACATCTTGCATGTCGTTGGGCAGGGGGCCTGGATCTGGGAAGCCCATGATGAGGTTGCCTTCCAGCCCCTCCTTGAGGTCACTGGCGTTGTATACCTGGGCATCTGAACATGAGCCGTTGCCTGAAGCATCGATGTACATGAACTTGTAGTCAGCATCGACCATGGCAAAGAGGACCATGCTGAAGAAGCCCTTGTAGTTGAAATAAGTGGAGCCCGACTTGGGTGGTGCTTTGTAGGCCACGTGCTTGCCGTCTATGGCTCCAACGGTGTGGGGGAAGTTCCACCTCTGATACCACTGCTTTGCAACTTTCTTCCATCCTTCTTCAGTGGAGGGGCACTGGAGGAGCTCCTCCAGTTATTCTTCGATGATGGCCTGCACCACTTCTCTGACCAGAATGCTGATGGTGTTGTGTGGCACCCTCCAGCCGTACTGCATGCTCCTGTAGGTGGTCCCTGAGCCAGGTGGCGCAGAGTGAGTGCCACCTTGAGCCCAGGTTCCAGGCTGGGCCGGAAGTTGGTGTTTGCCTTGGTCAACCTGGGTGTCAGCCGCTGCTGAACTTTGTCAAACATGGCTGGAGGCATCCTCATGAAGTTCTGGAATGCCCAAGTGTCTTCGTTCCTGAGCTCCACCATCAGCTTGTTGTACAGTCCGTACTCTGCTCTTCTCCCGATCCATCTTCCCGTAGTAGAGTTCACAGAGCCTGTAGATGGCTTCACACTGTTGCAGAAGGATGGTGGCTGCCAAAAGTACTGTGTTACAATCCACGGTGGATATGACTGGATGCTGTGGAAGAGGAAGAGTCAGATGAAGGCTGCAGAGGTATGCACAGCTGGGCTGCTGGTCTGAAAGTGAGATGCAGATGAGTTGCTCCCCCTTTTTATAGGCAGTGTAGGTTTTCCACTATGTGTCCCTTTGCATCCTCTAGGCATCCTCTAGACATCCTTAATATCCGAGATAGGTCCCCTCTGCGAATGTTTTTCCTGTTTTAAATGCTTTGTTTCCATTCTGCATCCACGATTCATCCGTTATGCATCCGTTCCGCGTCCGTTCTGCTTCCTCCCTGATCCGAGAGGATGCGAGTTGCACGGATGCGGAATGGGTGCCTAGCGGATGCGTAATGGATGCAGAACGGACGAATTCGATACATTTTCCGCGCAAAAGTTTTGAGCAGCTCAAAACTTTCTGAACGGATGAAACGTCCATAAACGGATGCTGGATGGATAGAGAGGAAGCAAAACGGAGGCATTGAGTACAGAACGGATACATCGCGTTAACCAATGGATGGCAAACTTTTTTGTCTGTTTTACATCCTCTTTGCATCCGTTGGTGCAGTGTGACAGGGGCTTAACCTAGAATTAAGGGGAAAATCCTATTATTGAAAACAATTATTGTTTACTTCCAGAAGTTGTAGATCACTGGAAGTTTTCAAGAAGAGATTAGACAACTACTTGTCCAGAATGGTATAGGGTCTTCTGCTCAAACAGGGGGTTGGACTAGAAGACCTCCAACATCCCTTCCAAGCAGGGGTGGGATTCAAGTTTTTAACAACCGGTTGTGTGGGCGTGGCCTAATTTGTGGGTGTGGCTTGGTGATCATGTGACTGGGGTGGGCGTGGCCAGGTGGCTAAGTGCCTGGCAAATCAAATGTAAGTCATCCTCACTTAATGACCAGGTCCTCATTTAATGGCCAGTTGTTTAGCAAGTGCTTTTTACCAGTTTCCAAGGCCTGGGGAGCCTTGGAGAGGGCAGGGCGAGGTCCATGCAGTTGGCCATGTGACTGGCAAACCAAATACAAGTGGTCCTCATTTAATGGCCAGTTGCTTTGCAAGTGTTCTAGTTTATGACTGATCTCCCCAGAGCTACTTGACCTTTTTTTGGAGTTTTGACAGACAGACAGACAGACAGACACACCCTTCTAAACCTGCTATTCTGTAAGGCTCTCCTGCTAGAGAAGGCGGTTGGATTAAATGACCTCTGAGATCTCTTGCAGGCCAGCCCTAGATTGTTGTGCTGCTTCAAAAAATCTTCTGAAGCCTGGGTTTGTGTCCTTTTTCCTTCCTCTCCTTTTTTTTTCTCTCTCCCTCCCTCCCTCCCTCCTTCCATGTATTTATCTGTCCATCCATATATATTCACTTTCTCCTCTCTCCCACTTTCTTTCTTTCTCTTTTCTTCTGTCCTTTCCTTCCATCCCCCCTTTCTTCCTTTCACTTCCTTTCACTGTCTTTTTCTTTCTCCCCCTTTTCTCTTTCTTTTCTTTGTTGTCTCTTCCTTTTCTCTTTCTCTCTCTCCCCCTTTCCCTCTTTCTCTCTCTCTTTCTCTATCTCCTCCTCTCTTTTTTTCTCTCCCTCTTTCTCTCTCCCTCTCTTTCCCCCCTCTCTTTCCCTCTCTTTCTCTCTTTCTTCCCCCTCTCCCCCTCTCCCTCTTTCTCTGTCTCTCTTTCTGCCCCTTCCATTCCTCCTTCACTCTCTCCTTCTAAAGCCAGCAGACCCACCTGAAACACACACACACACACTTCTAAGTTCTAACTCTGCTATTCTATGATTCTGTGAGAATCTCCTGCTGGAGCAGGGGGTTGGACTGGATAACCTCTGAGATCCCTTGCAGGCCAGCCCTAGATAGTCTTCTGAAGGTTTGTGTCCTTTCTTCCTCTCATTTTTCTTTCACTCTCTCCCTCCGTCCCTCCATGTATTTATCTGTCCATCCATACATCTCATTCACATTCACATTCACAATCTCCTCTCTCCCTCTCTTTCTTTCTTTCTTTCTTTCTTTCTTTCTTTCTTTCTTTCTTTCTTTCTTTCTTTCTTTCTTTCTTTCTTTCTTTCTGTCTCTTCCTTCCATCCCCCTTCTCTATCCCTTTTCTTCCTTTCTCTTCCTTTCTCTCTCCCTTTTCCTTTCTTTCCCCTTTCTTTCTTTTCTTTCCTGTCTCTTCCTTTCCTTTCTCTTTCTTTCTTTCTATCTTTCTTTCTTCCTCTTTTCTTTTCTTTCTCTCTCTTCCTCTTTCTTGCTCTTGCTTTCTCTCTTTCTCTCCCTCTTTTTTTTTTGCTCTTTCTTTTTTCTTGCTCCCCCCCCCCCCTCACACACACACCTCGTCTGGGACGAACTGAATGATCCGGCAAACCCCAAAAGCCTCATTCTGCATGAACAATCCATTATAAAAAAGCCAACTAGGTTTGTGAGGTTTGCAATAAAATGGATCTATGTATAATTTGGAAGACTGCATGAAAAATTATTTCATTGTCTTTGAGAATATCACACAATATTGGGAGGTTTTGGGGAAGGGAATTTATCTCTAGTCAATACAAATAGTGAGCTGTAAGTAGGTGTTATCAAAAGCAAATTCTACCCATGGCTTTAGATTAATGAGACTTAAATATTGCCGTAATGATGTTGCCCTTGTAGCTAGAGAAGAGCCTAACATAGGACAGACAATATGCTTTTCATGAAAAAGTTTTCAGGTTTAGTCCCCAAATTCTGCTGAGCTATATGAAAACTGCTCCAAGCTGTCTGAAGCAACCTCCCCCCCCAGTTTCAGATTCTTCAATTTTCTTGGGACTGAATCTTCCAATGGCCACACCTATTGGGATTTCTGGCACTAGCAAAGAAAATACAATTCTAGAAGAATGAAAGATATGGTTCCTTCTATAATTCTCAAAGCAATTGCTAACTAATTTAGACCGAGGAAATGCAGATTCCAGTCTCGATGTGGGATAAGCTTCCTGCAATGATTTGGGATTTTTAGTCACCTGAGGCTAGCTTCGGAAGTTAGAAAAAGAAATGTCCAAAAGGAACGCCATGTTGTTACTTCAGTACAGTTACTGACATAGGTACATGGTTATGTCCATGTAGTTTCAGCAAATGGCAACCCATATTTGACCTTAGAAGCTAAGCAACAAAGCACCTGATGAGGACTTGGTTGGAAGACCTGCAGATAATTTCAGGATAGATGGCTATGTGGAGAATTTGAAAAATATGTTAAAGGAAACACACACACCTTCCATGTGGTTGCTAAGAAAACGGTGTGAAGGAATCCATGGAAATCATCCAAATTGTGATCAGCTCAAAGTTCTTAACTTCTCTCTTTATCTCTCTGCTTGGTAATGCCTGTGGGTGATGAAGGAGAAGCAGAAGCAACTGTACAATGATCAGTGTTTCTCAACCCCAGCCACTTTAAGAAATGGGGTCTTCAACTGGCTGGCTGGGGAATTCTAGGAACTGAAATCCTCCCTTCTTACAATGGCTCAGATTGAGAAACACTGTTCTGAGATTTGTTTGCATCAAGAAGAGGCAGCTCTTTGATTTCATTGTTCTAGTCACCTAGATTTTTTTTTTTAACCACACTCTACGGAAATCCAAATCCAAATGTCAACTTTCCTTTTTCTTTTACAGAATCAAAGGTACTATAACAACATATGACATACATAAACACCCCTCCCCCATAATGAATTGCATGTTACTAGCACTCAAAAATGAGCTTGTTGACTGGGGAAGGAATTCTTTGACTCCTTATTATGGTGTTACTAGGTTAAACCCAGAGAGGATTCTTCACAACTTCCTCAAATGAAGACTTTTAAAAAGGGAATTGTTCACTCTGTGAGCTTTTTCCTTTTTTTAAAAAAAGTACTTCTTTTTACATATAACTTTCAGAAACATGCATTTCCTTTTCATCCCTGTTCTACATTTTTCTCTGGAGAAAGAAAACTGTAAGAAACTCAGTGGCAGTGTTGAGATAATCATCTTAATTTAGTTACTGAATTGAACCATTTTTTGGTTTGATACAATACACTGAACCATAAATTAAGCCAGACAAAAAACTAACCAAGTTTAGTTAAGCAAAGATTAACATGTTGGATAAATTACATTTTGTACTGACCTGGTTAAATGTATCATGAGAACACAACCAGTGAAACCTTGACAGTTTGGTAGAGTTATTTGCAGAACTACTGGCTCAGATATCTATGGAGAATTTTTAATCATCTCCCTTTTTAGCACCCCAACTTGGAATCTGATTAAGATGCTGTTTTCTTCTTATGCTGCTAAGATTGGTTTGTGAGCATCCTCATTATTGCCTTTTTTCACATTTGCCTCTCATGCTGTACTGGGGAAGTGTCTTTCTGATGCTTCTGAGAAATCAGAAGCTTTCCCCTTCTGATGAAAGAGAAAGTTCAGTTTCTCCTTCATTCCTGGCTTAATCCAAAATCAGCAGCATCTTCTGTCTGCTGCTTTCTAACAGGTCCAACTGTATGTCATTCAAAACAAATCTATGTCTGAATCAATTATATAAGAAAAAATATATTAAATATTGTCCAGTCAATTTTGAAAAAGTTGGACTTAGTTGGATCTGCCCAAAACTTACATCAGATTAGATGTAATTAAATGTTTACCATCAAGTCCTCAGGAATTCAGCTGGATGGGAATAAGCCTTGACTTGTTTCACAGGGTGGCAGAGGTAGTACTTGAATACAGCTCATCAGTCTTGAACCCACATTATGTATCAGATATTAGCACAGTTGAGAAAGTCCAGAAATATTTTACAAGAAGAATTCTCCACTCCTCTACTCATTGTAGAATACCTTATGCCACCAGACTTGAAATTCTAGACCTAGAAAACCTTGAATTACACTGTCTTCGGTCTGATCTAAGTATGGTATATAAAATCATACATTGCAATGACTTACCTGTCAATGAATACATCAGCTTCAACCATAACAAGAGCACACAATAGATACAAACTCAAGGTTAACTGCACCAAACTTGATTAGACTGTCTACTATTAACCTCACCCCTTTCCTAAGAGGTCTGTAGGAGGTGTGCATAAGTGCACCAACATACCTACTGTCCCTCTCCTATTGTTTCTTTTATTTTTCTTATATGTACCCATTTCATGTATTCATAACTATGTATATGCTTATACCTATTATCTTGTGATTGACAAATAAAAATAAATTAAAAAAATAGTAGGGTGGAAGATATGAGTAAGATGCCACTTAAAAGTGCTTTCAAGTGCCTTGTCTTTAAAAGCAAAGAACAAAACTTAATTCACAAAATGACTTCGTTTTATTGACATATCAATTCACTATTCAGTCAGCTTCAGAGCTTTCAGTTTGAACCACTTTACAAAGTGTGACATTTCAATGTTTAACAAAAAGGAGAAGGGAAGGAAAGGAAACCAAACAATTCATGTACAAATATTTCAACTGTATTTTTGTATTATGAATCCTCTGTTTGTCCCACAATAAGCTAAAATCCCACAACAAGCTAAATGGATCACATGGATTTATTTGATAATGCTTAGCCTGCGTATCAGCTTAAAAAAACAGGAGACAGTGAGTTCTAGTCCTGCCTGCTCTATCAAAGCCAGCTGGATGACTTTAGGCCAATCACCAAGAAGCTGTGAATTCTACTCCCACCTTAAGCACCAAAGCCAGCTGAGGAATGTGGGGCCAATTACCAGAAAAGTAATTTGGGTGACTTTGGGTGAGTCACTTACTCTCAGCCTCACAGTGTTGGAGGGAGCATAAGGAGTATTAGGTACGTTGCTGCCTTAGTTATAAATAATGAAGACATATAAAAAGTAATTGTTTTTATTTGCATTTCATATGTATATAAATGTTATATTCATATATTCATATAACACATTTATATAAATACATATTTAAGTAAATATATATAGCTATATAAATGAATATGTTTGTTTTGCATTGAGTGGCTATATAAATGACACAAATAAAATCCAGTCTATTGTGGGAATTCTGTATATTATGCAAAGTTAGAAATTCAAATACACATAGTTGTAGAAATATATTACAGAATACATTCTTTTCTTGAATAGCTTTTCAATGCTACTGTAAGACTAGCCATGTCTGCAATAACACTGAAACTTGTTTTAATTTCTGACTAAAAAATTGTCATTTTTTATCACTCAATTTCTTTTATGTCCAAAGTTAATATTGAGTTTATAACTTCCTACTCAACATTACTATATTAAAAATATGAGTTTACAAAATAGTTTCTAGAATCGAGCACACATAAAATATTTGTAGAGTTTCTCTGTGTCTGCTTGCAATAAAAAGGATTCTTTTAGTAGTTGTGGAGGGATTTGTTGTTGTTTAGTTTCATAATAGCAAGCAAAGATACAGCATTCATAAGTTTTGAAGAGTGCTCAGAGGGGGTAAACATGAAGGAAAAAAAATCATTAATGGTTACACTGTCCCTGAAGACAGAAATGTTCAGTTCTGAGAACATCTTTTTCAGATTGTTATTTTTAAGCTTTTTTTTTTCCCTGAGATGTTGCTTGGATATGTTCAGTGATAAATGCATTTGGAGAAACTCCTTTGTTGGATTCTGTGATGTTTTTTTTTTAAAAAAGAGGTCACCCTTATTAAACACTTCATTTCTGAATGGAATATAGTAGCACCACCATTGATAGAAGGTGGTAAATCCTACAAAAGTACAGATAAGGCAGAAGGACAAATAAAACTGAGGCCAATGTATCCATATCCAGTCAACTAATTCCTCCATGAAACAGTCATTGCATTTTGAGGAAATGGTTGTGTCTCTTCACTCTCAAAACCTAGCATCTCAAAGATGCTTTATAAAAATAATGTTTATTTAGAAGCACATCTATTTCCTTGAGTAGTTTTTCAGGGATCAAAATGAGCAAGGGGGAAAATTCCCCATAGACATCCAAAGAAAGACCTTTATTACTCTCAGAATGAATTCCATCAAATTCTAGGTTTTTTGAAGATAAGCTTCTCCATTAGGATCACAGCTGTGATTGTCACACTGAGTGACAACAGTTAATCTTTGTTGCTTTATTCAGCCTGGATATGTAGGTGAATGCTAGTTAAAATGGATCATTTCTTGAAATATTTTGTATAATTTTAGCAAGCAGAATGAATCTTGAGAAAGTACCACAGAGCATTATTAAAGATACTAGATAATGAATGGAGAGACCAAACTTTGAGTCTTCAAGCTCCAAGTGGCTTTGAGCCAATCCTTCTCTCCCAGCTAAGGGCCAGTGGTGTCATGGTCAAAATATTTGACAAGAAATGGGGAGATCCAAGCTCTATATTATTTTCAATCATAAAAGATTGAATTAATCAAAATAAGAGCTGAAAGTGACCTTGGAGGATTTCTAGTCCACACCGTTGCTCAAGCAGGAGACACTATACCATTCTGGACAAATGGTTATCCAGTCTACTTTTGAAAAGCTCCAGTGATGGAGCATCCACAACTGTCAGCAAAAAAAAAAAAGTCAGTATGGTCCGATCTTAAGGATGTTGAGTGGGAAAATACAGGTTCAACTCCACCCTCAGGTGTGAAAGCTCACTAAATGACTTTGGGTCATTTATACTCCTCAAACTAAATTTATCATGATCAGGGGGAAAATGGGAGAAAGGGATGTTTCTATGCCAAGGTGAAGAGAAAGGAGGATACAAATCTAATGAACAACTAAACTTTGCAAAATATTTAACTTTAGCATTGGGACCTCTGACTTTTATTTTTCAGGAGTTGATACCTGTTAGCAATGTAATTTAAGGCCCTGTCCCACTGGCCGACATATGCAAAAAGTATGCATAAAGGATACAGCGGACAAGCAAAATATCGGGGGTGGCTCCATCCATCCATTGTCATCCACTCCAAAAAGTGGCACAAATTTGCATAAACAGAACGGAAAAAAATGGAAAAGAATGGACGGGGGTAGTAAATAGTGGGGATGTTAAACGGATGTTCATAGAAAGCCTAGTGGATGACAGCGGGTAGAAGCGGATGACACATCCACAGGGGTTCCGGGGGAGAATAGCGAAGCGGACGCATAGTGGAAGGGGCGGATGCATAGCGGATGACACAGATGCATCACGGACGCCTATAGAAAGCAAAGCAGATGCATAGTGGATGTATATCGGATGCAAAGCATTCACTGTGCATGCGGGGAGTATGAATTGTGTCAGCTCCGGGGATATAAAAGGATGCAGCTCGCACAAAGTCAGCATTCAGAGGAAAGACGTGCTGCCACATACATCTTCGAATAACACTATGGTTCGTCAGTCAGGGAAGAAGAGAAAGCCTGTGCCTACTCGTGCCAGCCCTGGCAAGAAGGCCAGAACCAGCATCCCACCCCCTGGCACTGACTCTGAAGCTGCTGCTGGTGGTGGTGTTACTGCTGCTGGTGCTTCTCCTGCTGTTGGTGCTGCTTCTGGTGCTTCTGGTGCTGCTGGTGCTGCTACTGCTACTACTTCTGCTGTGGTGGACCAGCCCCAAGGCCCTCAAAGCCCTGCTGCTGAAGGCCCTGCCAGAGAGAGGAAGAGGCAAGGGAAGGAGAAGGGAGAGAGGAAACAGTACACCGTTTCCGAGGAGCATGAGGATGAGGTGCTGGAATGGCTGAGGGAGAACGAGTGCATCTGGAGAAAGGGCCACAGATGCCATTGTGACACCAAGAAGAAACAGGCATTTTGGAGAGACAAGGCAGAGAGCCTGGGCTACACTGCAGATGTAGTGGAATGTACATGCACACCTGGTATGGCAAGCTACACCTCAAAAAATCTGGCCAGGCCGCTGTCAAGCTCACTGACTAGGAGATGTACATCATGGCCAAGCTGCAGACCAGACAGCCCCACTACACTCCTCCTTCTTCCACCCCACAGCCAAAACCGTTGATGGACAATCTGTCATCAGTCTTGTGCCTCAAATCCCACTTACTTGATGAAGGGCCTCTCAACCTCACGAGACTTAGTCAGCTCACGGACAGCTTCCTGAACACACCATCCCCTGTTGTACTCTCGGGGCCAAGCACCCCAATGGCACCTCAGACCAGCACTCAAGCCACAGCCACCTCCACAGTCCCTGCCCGCTTAACAGCTGAGATAATGCACATGGCTCAGAGTGACTGAGAATAGTGCCAGAGACTGAGTTGTTACTTGTTCACTTTATCTTTGCTTAAGACACATTACTTGGTTCATTCTGCTTTTTTAATAAAGTCATACAGTTTACTTCAGACAGTTATTAATAAAGGTTATCTTTGCTTAACACACTTGGTTCATTTTTTTTACTTAATAAAGTGTTGGTGAAAACTTTGAAAAAATGGTTAAGCCTTTGCATGCTTGTGCGATAGGTAAGGATAGTTGTGGGATAGATAAGGATAGTTGTGGGATAGATAAACCTCCAGTGCAAGCATAGTGGGACTGTATGGTCCACCCTCCCAGCTGCCACACATGTGGACCTTTTGTATCAATAACAATTTATTCATTGATCAACACATTTCAAAATAAACAAAGCTCTTTATTAATGTCCTATTCATTGTAGGGCCACTCAACATACATGGCACAATCTCATCACTGTTATGCCACAGCTTCAAAGAAGCATCCATTAAGCATCTACCATCCTGTCTTGCCACTCCACTGCTCCAGCTGGGGAGTTGCACCAGTGTCTCAGGAGGTTGCGCTGCTTCTTCCCTTCATGTGAAGCTCTGTTGGGGCCTTGTATATCCACAGTGTCTATCAGGTTTCGTCCTTGCCTCCATTCACCAGGCTCCATGTCCCCATACCCTTGTTGACGGTCCACAAGCCTGTTCTGCAACACTGGGTAGCGGGTGCGCATGAAATTGTGCAGGCTGCAGCAAGCTTCCACGATGCTCCACACAGTCTATGGGTAATGCTGCATGGTGGTTAGAAGTATCTGGAACCTGTTGGCCAGGATGCCAAAGGCGTTCTCCACCACCCGTCTTGCCCTGGACAGCCCGTTGTTGAAGATCCTCTTTTCACGGGTGAGGTATCTTGAAGTGTAGTGCTTCATGAGGTAGGTTCTGAGGGAGAAGGCATCATCACCAATGATGAAGTAGGGCACATCTTGTGTCTCATTGGGTAGGGGGTCTGGATCTGGAAAACCCATGATTAGGTTGCGTTCCATCCCATCCTTGAGGTCACTGGCATTGTATACTTGGCTATCTGAAGCTGACCCGTTGCCTGAAGCATCAATGTAGATGAACTTGTTGTCAGCCTCAACCATGGCAAAGAGGATGATACTGAAGAAGCCCTTGTAGTTGAAATAAGTGGACACTGAGTTGGCTTGAGCTTTGCAGGCCACCTGCTTCCATCTATGGCTCCAACGGTGTGGGAAAAGTTCCACCTCTGATACCACTGCTCTGCAACTTTCCTCCAGCCTTCTTCAGTGATGGGACACTGGAGGAGCTCCTCCATGTATTCTTCGATGATGGCCTGCACCACTTCTCTGACCACAATGCTGATGGTGTTGTGTGGTACCCTCCAGCCGTACTGCATGCTCCTGTTCATGGTCCCTGAGGTCAGGTGGCGCAGAGTCAGTGCCACCTTCAGTCCACAGTCCAGGCTGGGATGGAAGTCGGTGCTCAGCTTGGTCAACTTGGGTCTCAGACGCTGTACAGGTTCATCAAACATGACTGGTGGCATCCTTGTTAGGGATAACATTGTTCACCCTAACTGTTTTAGGTGAAATACTAACTATGAATCATAGTTAGTGTATGCAGCTTTAAATGTAAAATAGCAATTGTGGGTGTGGTTATGAAAACCATATAAAAGTAGCAAGGCTACAGCTTGCTCGCTCTCTCTCTGGCTTTGATGATCCCTGATTACTGCTTGGAAGCAAGACTGCATTGCTCGAATGGGAGAGACAACAACGGACTGATTTATGTGAACTGATATAGGATATTCTACATGGACTTTGCTAACTGAATATCCCTGAATGGACTGACTACATGGTAAATGAATATTGGACTGTTTTTGACTATGCTATAAACTTATACTGGAATAAAATATATTCTTGATAACACAAGCGTATCTGTTATTTTTACTGTATGTTAATAAACATACAAACTTAGCTCACTCATTTATCTGTGTGCCTATCTGACTAACGCTGCACATTCTGTTTAGCTTGTCTACCTCACCCTGGTTGGGGAACCCAGGCTTAACACTGGTTATGGGCCCAGAGGCTGCAAAGTCAGTTTAACTAGGTTAAACAGATTTATGTAAAAAGTGACAGTTTGTATTGTTATACATTACAGTAAACAGACAGCTGTGTTTTATTAATTATATTTTTATATCCATATAAGAAAAAACATGGCACAAGTCAATTTACAAAGTTTGTCCCTTATATCCAAGCTGGATGGAACAAACTATGTATCATGGTCTACAAAATGTAGTCTACTTCTACGAGGAGAAGGTCTGTGGAACATAATTGAAAATCCACCAAACGTAGAAGAATGGGATCCAGAGGATGAGGAAGACAGACTAAAGATAGAAGAATTTAAGCATAAAAATCAACAAGCTATTTGCATAATTGGGTTAACCTTAACTGATCAACAGCTTGTTTATATCCACGGAGAGAAAACGGCTTTTGGCTGTTGGCAGAAGCTGAAGAGGATTTATGTCCGAGATAAGGTTGGTTCACACATAAATCTAACACGGAAGCTTTTCAGGACGCATCTCCAAACAAATGGTGATATGCAGAGTCATTTAAAAATTATGCAAAGCATTTTCCAGGAATTAAATGAAAAAGAGCTTATATTCCCTGAACAACATCAAATTTATATAATTCTATCTTCCCTTGATGAAAGTTATGATAACTACGTAACTTCACTTGAAATTTTGCCAAAGGAAAATTTAACTTTAACTGATATAACTGGCAGATTGATTGAAGAGGCCAGAAGTAGGCATGAAAGAGATGAAAACCTCTTTCAACCTCAAAAAGAAGATAATAAACCTCCTACTGCATACGCAATTAAAAAGTGCTTTAATTGTGGAGGAAGAGGACATTTGGCAAGATTTTGTAAAAAGGCAAAGCACCAGAATGCTGGCCAGAATACTACAAATCATCAAAAGATAAATAAACATTTAGAGTTAGCCATGTATACGAACGGAGCTGTAAAAAATAATTTATGGGTGGTTGACAGTGGGGCATCCCATTGTATAACAAATGATAACAAAAATTTTGTTAAAATGACCCAAAGTAAACAGCAGATATCGTTAGCCAATGGCTGGAAACTGAAAGCTAAAGGTGAAGGTATAGCATATTGTTCTTTTATAAAAGAGAATGTAAAAATGTTATATGTACCACAACTTAAGTTTAATTTAATTTCAGTTAGAATTTTGGTTAAACTAGGATATGTAGTTACATTTAGGGGAGATAACTGCTTAATTACAAAAGATGATAAGATAATTACTGCATCTTTAAGAGATGGATTATATGTGTTAAATGATGATGGTTTAAAGGTGGCTAACACAATTTATGAAAACCAGAAACCTCATGATGAATGTATTCACTTGTTACATAGAAGGCTAGGGCATTTAAATTTTAAAATGCTCAAGAAAACTGTTGAATTGTCTAAGGGAATAAGTTTGAAACCTTGTGATAAGTATTTGCAATGTAATGCATGTAATCAAAATAAGAGCAGGGTCATACCGGCTAATAGAGTTGATGGATTTACTACTAAAGAGCCTTTAGAAGTAGTATTTGCTGATTTAATAGGTCCGAAAAAACCAAGTGTAGGAGGAGCTCGCTATATACTAAGTATAATGGATCACTATTCTAGATATGGGTTTTGCTATTTAATGAAGAGCAAAACTGAAACATATCAAAATATATTTAATTGGCTAAAATTTGCTGAAAGAAAAACAAAAAGAAAATTAGTGACTCTCATCACTGATAATGGCACTGAATTCACAAATAATAAATTTAAAAACAGAATAAGACAATTGGGGATTCAACATAAAATGTCTGCACCATATAGGCCACAACATAATGCCTTTATAGAAAGAAGAGGCCAAACATTACAATCAATGGCACAAACTATGATGTCTGATTCAGGATTACCTGACAATTTATGGGGAGAAGCAATAATGTGTGGTAATCATATATTAAATAATGTTGTTAATTCAACAACAGGTGAATTACCATTCACACTGTGGCATGGTACAAAACCTGATTTAAGTTACATGCACACATTTGGAGCACCAGCATGGGTGCATATCCCTAAACAACTTAGATACAAAGGACAGCATAGAGCTAAAAGATTGATTTTTGTAGGTTACACCTCTAATCATCGATCCTATAGATTCTGGGAACCAGCTACATCTAGAGTTTACACCAGTGCTAGTGCAAAATTCCTAGAACATGTAGGATGGAATAGATTAGAGCAAGATTTAAATAATGAAATATTTATTCAACCCTACAAAAGACAGAAAGATGAGATTAGCTGTAAGAAGAGTCCAATTAAAGAAGAAGTCCACGAAGAGCAAATAGGACCAGAACAAGAGGAAATAGTTGATCAGGAAGAGTTACATGATCAAGAACAATTAGTAGAGGAAAGTCCACCTGCAAGTCCTATAATACCTAGACGTACTACACGTGTAACTAGACCACCTGATAGGTATCAAGCAAGTATAGTTTGCCAAGTAACTAAAGTTCCAACTAGTGTAGAAGAACTTAGGATGTATCCTGCTAAGGATCAGGAGAATTGGCAAAAGGCAATGGAAAAAGAACTAAATTCATTAAAGGTAATGAAAGTGTATGAAGATGCCAAATTACCTCCAGGAGAAAAATCCATTGGGTGCAAATGGATATTTAAAGTAAAAACTGGAAATGATGGGACTGTTACCCATAAAGCTAGGTTAGTAGCTCAAGGATTTAATCAAACTGCATCTGATTATGATGAAGTTTTTGCGCCAAGCCTTAAAGCTACATCTTTAAGAACAGCATTAGTGTGGGCAGCTAAGAAAAACTATATTATTAACCATCTTGATGTAGAAACTGCTTATCTACATGCACCATTGCAGCACACTATATATTTAAGGAAACCAATTGGCATAAATAAAAATAATGTAAATAGCAATGATTGTTGGAAACTCAAAAAGAGTCTTTACGGGTTAAAACAATCTGGGTTTGAGTGGAACCAATATGTTGTGAAAGAGTTAAACAATATAGGTTTTAAATCTGGTTTAGCAGATCCGTGTGTATTTAAAAGAGAAAATAATGGAACGGTGTCATTATTATTGTTATTCACTGATGATATTGCTTTAATAACTAAAACTAATAATGAGGCTAATGAGATAATATCATTATTAGCCAAGAAGATAAAAATAAAGCATCTAGGTGAAATTAAAAGATATCTAGGATTGACAATAAATAAAACAAATCATGGTTTTAAAATATCTCAAGAAGATAAAATTTGCCAATTACTTAAAAATTATAAGATGGAACTTTGTAAACCGGCAAAGACTCCAATGAGTCAAGAAGTTTGCCAAATTAATAATCAAAGTCCCAAAATTTGATAAGTCCACATATCAATCTTTGATTGGTAGCTTATCATATATAAGCAATTGGTCAAGGCCAGATATAGCTTATAGTGTAAATCAGCTGGCACGTTTTAATTCAGATCCAAAAGAATATCATTGGACATCTTTAAAACGAATATTGAGATATCTGAAGGGAACTATAAACCATGCATTATATATAGAGCCAAAGGGTGATTTGAGTCTTAGTGCTTATGCAGATGCAAGTTTTGCAACTGATATAAACACTAAAAAATCAACATCTGGTATGGCTATATTATTTGGTAAGACACTGATAGGATGGAGGTCAATCAGACAACAGCATATTAGCTTATCTACAATGGAAGCTGAATTTTCATGTCTATCATTATTATGCACTGATTTGATTTTCGACAAACAGTTGTTGTTGGACATGGGAATAACTATAAAAGATCCCATTATGGTATATGAGGATAACCAAGCAGCTATAAAGTTAGCTACTAGTATTGCTGTAAAAACTAGATCAAAACATACTGATCTAAGATATTTGAATGTAAGAGAAGCAGTGAAGAATGAACTGATAAGATTGAAATACTGTATGTCAGAGGAAAACATAGCAGACCAGTTTACAAAAGCTCAAGGAGCAACTAAGTTTAAAGAAAGTTGCGAACAATATAATTTAAAAATGTAAATGATTCATAGTTATTATTGTAACCTAAAAGGGGAGAATGTTAGGGATAACATTGTTCACCCTAACTGTTTTAGGTGAAATACTAACTATGAATCATAGTTAGTGTATGCAGCTTTAAATGTAAAATAGCAATTGTGGGTGTGGTTATGAAAACCATATAAAAGTAGCAAGGCTACAGCTTGCTCTCTCTCTCTCTGGCTTTGATGATCCCTGATTACTGCTTGGAAGCAAGACTGCATTGCTCGAACGGGAGAGACAACAACGGACTGATTTATGT
>BLBF01015366.1:0-13415 GCA_015471245.1 Laticauda colubrina
TTCATGGGTACAGGTATGTAGGTCTAGGTGTGTTCGGGTCTTTTCCTGTGTTAGATTAAGAGTATCTTGGTGACATTTCGGCGAGGTCCCATCTGCCTGCACTGGCACGAAGCCGAAAGCTGGTGAGTGGGACCTCACCGAAACGTCACCAAGATACTCTTAATCTTACACGGGAAAAGACCCGAACACACCTAGATCTACATATATATATATTTGTATATATATATGCAGGTATTGGCGTGTTTGGGTCAAATCTCATGAAAATGTATGAAACACACACACACACATATATAATTTGTGTCATTATATAGATTTCCTTATGAACTTGAAACACTCTGCTTACTCTGAAATAAATGCAGTGACGAGAACGGCAGCTGAACACAGCTGAAGTCTTTCGGTAGTAGCATTCTCTTGGAAGTATATCCCTTTGAAATAAGTAACCCCTATTTCCAAGTATGTTTAGTTTGTTACTATAATTGTACTTACTGTTATAGCCTTAGTTATTTAATGAAGGCTTTGTGAGCACAATGCTTATTTTCTTACATATGGCTGCAGGTTGCTAGTCTGTAATAATAATACTTAAATGGCAAACAGAATGCATTTCAAGCATTCAAAACACATGCCATATATTATCTCTGTAATGTTTTCAGTAGCCTTCAATACAACAATGGGAAAATGTTTGGCAACTGATCACTTTTAAGACCGGTTTAGCAGCAACCAAAGACTGCAGCAGTTGTGACAAAGATTCCAGGTAGTGGAGATAAGGCTTGTTTTGGAAAAAAAAAAAAAAAGATAATTTAATCTGAATGCAGCAATGTTTTACCTGGTTTCTTCCTCCAAAACAGAGAGAAACCATGCCTCTATTTATGGATGTCTTTCCCCCAAGAATTCAGAGCCCCCATGACTGGAGCAACAAAACAAGTTAATTCAATTCGTGCTGGAGTTGGAGCACATCATGAATTAGATTGCGCCAAATAACTTGCTGAAGGCTGCTTTAGTGGCACTGTTCACATGGCACACGAGCCAGGGTGGATGAAACATGGTTTGATTCAACAATTGGCTAGATGGCATATCACGGCAGATCATTCATTGGCTTCCCATAACCAGACTTATCCCCACCTCCGCGTCCCCGCATCATGCACATCGTGGCTTAATCCATTGGGTCAATCTGTTCAAAAGTGACATGAGATCACCATTCTGCGGAGGGGTGTCTGTGTGGGTGGGTGGAAACAAAAAAACACTAAAGACACACACAACCATGGCCAGACAACGGTCAGGATTGAAAGTTCACTGGCAGACCTACTAGCCCAGCGTTGTCTCGTGCCGCCACCCGCTCTTTCAGGCTGGTCCATCCCGGCATGGATGGCTTGCCAAGGGCAACTTGAAGTCTGGAGGAGTCACCCTTTCGTCCCAGTCTATTTCGCCATTCCCTTTGGCAAGAGCAAGCAAGCGGCGGCGGCGGCGGCGGCGGCGCCCGGCCTTTGTGTGGTCCGGTTCCCATTCCTCCGGGCTGTAGCCCGGGTCCCGGAAGCCTCGGAAAGCAAACGCAGTTCCCACGACCCGCCTGGTCAGTTTTGCAAGACGTGAACGTCGGGAAGCCCCAAACCCTTTTTCGCTGTCTCTGGCCTTGGGGACGAGAGGCTGATTCCCAATTCCCCGGGCCTTCTGGGCGGGGGAAGAACAAAGGCGAATAAAGGAAACGGTACTTTCCCTCCCCTTTGGGCTCTCACCCCCCTCTTCCCCAACGCCCTCGGGCCACACACACACACACACACCCCTTCCCTTCCCTTCCCTTTCCCTCCCCTTCTCCCCAAGCGCCGATCTTCAGCAAATCGCCGCGGGAGCGCAGGCTCTCTTCTTCCCTGCCTGGCTCAGCATCTGTCGAGGCGGCGGGGAGCGTGGAAGCCATTCGCTGCTCTCGCTGTCCAAACCTCCCCTCCCCCCCCCCCCCCCCCCCCCCCCCCCCCCCCCCCCCCCCCCCCCCCCCCCCCCACTCCGGGTTCTTGTCACCTTCAAGCCTCAGTCATCCTTCTCGGCTGTCCCCATCATCCGTTTCCCCCGCCGCTTGATTGGAAAGAGGCGAGGGAAAAGCGAAAACCTTCCGAGCCAGACACTGAAATATCGGGAGGCGCGCGAGCCGACGCAAAAATGGTTTTTGGTGTTTGGAATGAAAGAGAAATTAGCTGCTCGGAGAGAAAGCAGGTTGCAAGGAAGGAAGGAAGGGAGGAGAGGAAGGAAGGAAGGAAGGAAGGAAGGAAGGAAGGAAGGAAGGAAGGAAGGAAGGAAGGAAGGAAGGAGAAGGAGGGAGGAAGGGGAGGAAAGAAGGAAGGGAAGGAAGGAAGGAAGAAAGGGGAGGGAGGGAGGAAGGAAGGGGAGGGAGGGAAGGAAGGAAGGAAGGGAGGAGAGGGAGGGAGGAAGGAAGGGGAGGGAAGGAAGGAAAGAGAGGGAGGGAAGGAAGGGAGGGAAGGAAGGAAGGAAGGAAGGAAGGGAAGGAAGAAAGGAAGGAAGAAAAGAAGGGAAGGAAGGAAGAAAGGAAGGGAAGGAAGGAAGGCAAGGAAAGGAAGGAAGGAAGAAAGGAAGGAAGGGAAGAAAGGAAGGAAGGGAAGGAAGGAAGGAACCGAAGTCATATCAGGTAACCTAATAAGCTATGATTTAGAGAACTTAAATATAGGTAAGGATAGCAAACCTTAAATTCAATGAAATGTGTGTTTTTTTGTTAATAAGTGATCCAAGGGACCTAAAGGAGATGGTAACAATAAAACAAACTACTACCATTCTTGATTCTATCACTTTTTCTGGTTCCATTTTCTTTTCATATACAAACACCACACAGGAAACTTTTTTCTGAACTTGCATCATCACACCTGGGAATTCCTTGTTTACTTTGTGGTCTACAATTGCTACTTTATCTTCATCCCTTTATTTATCTTTTGCTGAGTCAGTCCCAAATTATAGGGAAAGGGTCCATTCCAAACATGCTAAAAAAATGGGGGGTGGGGGTGTCACAAAGTCAGCAAGTCAGAGCCATTCTGAGACCTGAATACCACTCCAGGTTAACCTAAAGCCGGAAGGAAAATTACAGATCATGCCTATTGTCTTCTAATAAATGTGAATGCTTCCATAAAGAATTTATACCCAGTGGAATTTATTACGAATATATAGCTATTCATGAAAAACCCTTCTTCCGAGAGGACCATGTTAAACTATGCACACGGTATCTAACATGGCTTCTCAAAACCTGTGTTTTAACCTCACTATTCTTAAGGTAAACTACTTTGTCAGGTAAAGGTAAAGATTCCCCTTGCATGCATGTGTTGGTCGTTTCTGGCTCTAGGGTATGGTGCTCATCTCCGTTACAAAGACGAAGAGCCAGCACTGTCCAAAGAGGTCTTGATGGTCATGTGGCCAGCATGACTCTATGCCAAAAGCATACAGAAACTTGTTACCTTCCCACCAAGGTGTTCCATATTTTCCTACTTGCATTTTTTACCTGCTTTCGATCTGCTAGGTTGGCAGAAGCTTGGACACTAATGGGAGCTCATTCCATTATGGAGCGCTAGGGATTTGAACCTGAGCTGGCGACATTTTTGATCAACAAGCTCAGCATCTTAGCCACTGAGCCAACGCATCCCTGTACTCTACTCTGCAAACTACTCTGTACTCAAGTAAACAAACTGAATTGCTTTAATTTCTAGTTCATAAACATTTTATGGAGATATTCACACTTGGGTTCTTTCTTAATCTGCAAACAGATTATATGTTCTATGACTTCAAGACCCAAATACTTCATCAGGCTTTCCATTAGCTGACATTCTCCCAATGTGTTAGCTGAGATTCAAATTCCAAAGGTCATCTAGCAAACAATTCAGGAAATTGCAAATTCTGGAGACTATCTGGCAGGGAGAAGCTGCTTGGAGAATTTGGCTGTTAAATTATTGACACCTTCTGAATTGGTTGCATCATCCCTAGATGTCCATGGAGGATGTCAACATCAGAAACCCAGTTGGTATGGCATTGTGGTTGAAACTTTGCAATACCACACCTACCATCTTGCTGATTTTAATGTGCACAGCCCAACAGATGCTGCTAGTGCTATCTGCCAAATGGGAAGATTATTTGCTGTTTTATCATTATTATACATGGCTATGTTTTTTTTTTCATTTTGCATCTTTTAATAGGACTTCATCAACTGAAGGTAGACTTCTTGTTTACTAATTAAATTAGGACTTTAAAAGGTTTCACTGAAGAAAGCAAAAAGCTGCTAGAATTGTTATTTTATTATATACACATTCCACATTTCAAGGGCACTGAAGGGTGGGTAATATGGTCATATTAATGTCATACCTTCAGCAAGAGACTGCCACTAATGAGACCACAAGACCATTTTTATTCCATATCATGATGTGTGATTGTTTAATTGTAATTTCATTTATAATGGCGATTACATTTTGAACAAGCTAAGCCTAATCTTCAGTTAGAGGAATGAGAAATAGGGGAGTAAAATAGCACCCTGCAGACAGCTGCATGTGATTTTAAGCATTTTGTGCAAATATGGCCTTTATCTCACATAGAGAGGTTTTAGCTGACACCATGCAATGCCACAAGCCATTATTTTAAGGATTGTTTGATGAGAAAGCCACAATTGTCAAACTTCACACAACATGCTCATCTAACCTCCCCCAAACACCCTTATGTTTTAGGGCATTGTGTGGATCCACCCTTCATCTCTAGCTCTTGGAAGATGATGCCCCAAGAACATCCCCCAAAAAGAAAAGAACGTTCATGGAATCAACTCAAATCAGAAAGTAGGTCTGATTGAAAAAAAGAGAAAAAAATCTTGGAAGGTGCTAATTTCCTGGAAATGTGATACATAGAAAGCTGTCTACTCAAAAAATATTTTCTTTTTGCTTTCACTATGCTATAAATTTTAATGTATTTTTAAAAAACACTGTCACATAGCTTTATGACCCATTCATGACCCACCATATCTTGCTATTCAGAAGTGATCAAGCTTATAATAATGTAAATAAGTAAAATAGTGGCATTAGCAAATACCGTATTCTATGTGTTACTCTGTTCACATTTATTCTTGACTTGCTATACTCTAATATGAACATCTAAGTCCTAGTTAGAACTTGTCACTCAAAAAAGTAAAAAGTCCTAAAGAATTTGGATATTAAACTTTATTTTAAAAAAATCATAGGATATTTTATCCATCTTCTCCAAGACAACAGAATTCATGTAAAACATGAATTTCTAGTAAAACACCCATTGTTTACTGAATTACCTGAATTAACTCTGTTTACAGTTGCATAGGACTCAGAGATTTATTAGCTATCATATCTATCTATTTATCTATCATCTGTCTTCAGACATGCACACAAAGGTAAAATATGGTTAACCAGTTTGTGGTTTGGTGAATCATGCAAACATAATTTATTAAATGCCTTTTTTTGGAGGTATTCAAACAAAATATCCAACAGTTTCTGTTTCAGTATCAATGTTCTACTATTATTAGTTTAAACTCTAGAATTCAAGATCTTATCAGATGTTCATTCTTGGGATAATAAAACTGCTAATCTGGAAATCTTGGATTCTGCTGAATGAGTGGTTCTCCTGAATTCTGCCTTTACAGTTTTACCAATCAGCCTTCAATTGTTCAAGTTTGAACACTTCTGAGGGTAAATGAACTTTATGGAGGTGTACATGAACCCACAAATCAACAGAATACTCACAGTGATTCATTGAAAATGAAAAGAAACTGGTAAAACATAGATTTACTGCATGTAATGCTTTTAACCATTACTGGATTTTGTGGGACACCATCCCTATTTTTTCCTCAAGCATTTATAGCTGCCTCAATTGAACCAAGTCGAAATAAAGCATCCTCAATGGAATATACCGAAACCTGAACTTCTAAATACACTTATTATGGTGTAAATCACCATTGTACCTATTGGAATTTATGTTCCATATGAGACATGTCTGGTTTGTACTATGTGTTAGATTTATCCATTTTGCCATTTTATAACTTATATTTATATGAAACATTTAGAGAACTAAAAATCTAAATGAGAAAAAATAAATTAATACTGCAGATTCTTTTGAACAGCTCTGTCAGTTTACCTATTGATAAGAATATGCTTGATTCTACTTATAATTGAATTGTGCGTTGAAAAGATCTATTTAAAAAGATTTGATAAAAATAATGTAGTCATAACCTGAACAAAGATTATGTTGATTACCATTAATTAATCATCATCAATCAGAAGAGGTCATGATGATGGGGAAGGCAAGCAATATAAAGCAAATGAAAATTCCTATTGAATTACCTCTTTCTACTGCTTCCTTTTGACAGAAACAGATGGAATTTGATTTTGTCCCAATTACTATGACCTGAGAATAACCACACTTTAATGTAGAACTAATGAGGTGGAAAAGGTACAACAAGAAAAAAAAAACCCTTAAACACCATAAATATAGATAGTGAAAAATAATCAAATGGCAGGTAGAATAACAACAAACGACAGATGATTTATTGATTAGATTCAGTTCTACAATGGAACTACAGCAAGTCATTTACAATGCTGCTGTTAGAACTTGGAAACTAGCCCAGGGACACAAAGGGGAAGGTCTCACATCTCTTTCCTTTCAGCAAGGTTTTGCATTGTTACACCATTCCAGTGGAGGCTTTGAATGTTACTTCTTTTTGCCTTACCTGCAGTGCAGTTGCTTTAACTCACTGTCAGATTGAACATATATCCTCAGCTCTGTTCATGTGACAGAGCATTAGGGCTGTCTGTTCAATCTCTGCCCCAACACACTAAATGGCATGTCGAATGAGGATCTGTGCATTAGCAGAAAAAGCCAAATGCACATTGTATTATTAAGGGTGGATAAATTGTAGTTTTGGTCTAGTAGTAGATCATCAGATGACATATAGTAGTTTGTGGCTACAAATTAACAAGAAAAGCCTTTCTCCAAGCCCTAAATTAAACTGTTAGCTTTTCTGACATGTAGTAATTGAAATCATTGTGTAGGGTATCCTAGTATTCATGGACACTGTAGTTTAGCTTTCCCCAATCAGCCCATTCCAGATGTGTGGGTTGTTTACTAGCATTCCCAAGCTATCACGGTCATCATTCAGAACTCTGGTTGTCAAAAGTCCACACATCTCTAAACATTACCATTCTGCAGAAAGTCAAGCTGAATCCAGAAAGTAAATGATACATATTTCATAGACAAGATGAAGAGAAGTATTAACAAAATAACAGAGTTGGAAGGGTCCTTGGAGATCTTCTAGTCCGGGGGCAGTGGTGGCTTTTCACCTGTTCTGGAGAGCCAGTATGAGCGATGAGCAGCAGAACTGCAAGCTCTGCTGTAGGGCTCACCTGCCCGCCCAGGCTCCCATACTCACCTTTATCCGTTGAATATGAAGCGCAGCTGCTTTGCGCGGCACAGAATAGCGCCACGCGGCAGCTGCTGAAGCAACTGGGATTGTGCAGGCTTGCAGGAGGCGAGTTAGAACACCTTTGCACTAGAACTGAAGAACAGCTAGAAGAACAGCTAGAAGAATGCACTAGAACAGCTAGAACACCTGCGCTTGAATCCCACCATTGTCCAGGAGTATCAAACTCACGGCGTCACGGCGGCATCATGTGACATGACGTCATGGCGGCATCATATCAGGACTTTTCTTCCCTTTGCTAAACTGGGCATGGGAGTGGCCAGTACATGACACATCTGGCTGCGAATTTGACATCCCTGTTCTAGTCCAACTCTCTGCTCAAACAAGATACCCTATATCATTTCAGACAAGCGGTTGTCCAATCTCGTCTTAAAAGCTTCAGTGCTTCAGTGATGGAGCACCTACAACTTTGGAAGGCAAGCCAATTGTTCTAACTCTCAGGAAACCTAACCTTATTTCTATACTGGTTTTTTTCCCCCTTGGAATAATCTCTATTTCTGCTTTCAAGTGCTATGGAGAATAGGTTGACTCTCTTTTCTTTGTGGTGGCCTTAGATATTGGGACACTGCTATTATGTCATCCCAGTCCTTCTTTTCATTAAACTAGGAATACCCAATTCCTGCAACTGTTCTTCGTATGTTTTAGCCTGCAGTCACCTAATCATCTTTGTTGCTTTTCTCTGCACTCTTTCTTGTCTCAACCACACACACATACACACATACGACTTCAACAACCTCTCGTGGTTATTGCTATTGAGCAAGGTTCTACCTATTCTATACTTGTGCATTTGTTTTGTTATTTTATTTTTCTCATAATTGATTTTCATTTTGTTATATAGAAACCAGTGTCAAGATGAAGTCTATTTAGGAAGCAGTTATGAAATGCTTCCTAAGTTTGCAAGCTTAGCACATATACACAGAACATAGCACATCTTCACGGAACATTTTCATCATATTCCTCTTTTTTTTAATTGAATTAGTTCTCAGTTTGTGCTGGGCTCAATTCAGAATTCCATTTTGAATCTTGAAACTCTCTCATAGCTTAAGAGTGAAATATCTAGAGCAAGGGTATCAAACTCATGTCGTCCTGGGGCATCATGTGATGTATCGGGACTTTTTTCCCTTCACTAAGTGGCCCTTCCCCATGCACTTTCATTAAACTGGCCGTGGGCATGGTGAGGCCATGACACATCTGGCCTGTAGGCTGTGAGTTTCACAGGTCTGATCTAGAGGATGTTTTGTCTTCATATATATATATATCTATCCTGAATTCCACTACTTTCAGCAGAGGCCTTTTGTTGGTGATACCCCACTTGTTATCTTTGGAAGTTACCTTGATGAAAAGGCATTTGAAAATATTTTTCATCTTCAGCAAATTATCTTAGTGCTAATTATTAAGCCCATGTCACACTGCCCAACGGATGCAAAAAGGACACAGGGACGAGCAAAATGTTCCATCCATTGTTATCCGCTCTCAAAAAGGGCAAAAATTTGCATAACCGGAGCGGATAACACGGATGCGGGGAGGACGCAGAGCGGATGCAAAGTGGATGCGGAACGGAAGCCCAGCGGATGGGAGAGGATGGGAGCGAATGGGAGTGGATGGGAGTGGATGGTGCAACCGCTGGGCTTCCGGTGGGCCTCAGCGAAGCGGACATGGAACGGAAAGAGCACATGCAGAGCGGACGCCGAACGGATGAAGCGGATGCACAGCGGATGCACAGCAGAAGCCTAATGGATGCCTGGCGTTAATTGTGCATGCAGGGAGGATGCATTGCGTCAGCCCCGCGGATATAACGGAAGCAGCTTGGAAGCAGGTCGCCATTCAGAGGAAAGACCTGCTGCCAGACACTTCGACTGCCTTGCCTGCTCTGCCTGCATGTCTGCCTGCAAGCCTTGCTGCCAGCCTTGCTGCCAGCCTTGCTGCCAGCCTGCCTGCAAGCCTTGCTGCCAGACGGTCTGCCGGCCAGCCTTGCTGCCTGCCTTCCTGCCAGCCTTGGTTCATGTCTGCCTGCCAGGCTTGGTGCCTGCCTCCCTGCAAGCCTTGGTGCCTGCCTTGGTGCCAGCCTTCCTGCCAGCCTTGGTGCCTGCCTGCCTGCCTGCCAGCCAGCCTTCCTGCCAGCCTTGGTGCCTGCCTCCCTGCCAGCTTTGGTGCCTGCCTTGGTGCCAGCCTTCCTGCCAGCCTTGGTGCCTGCCTGCCTGCCAGACTTCCTGCCAGCCTTGGTGCCTGCCTCCCTGCAAGCCTTGCTGCCAGCCTTGGTGCCTGCCAGCCTCCCTGCCAGCCAGCAACCCCACAATCATGCGGAAGCACAGCAAGCCTCAGCCATCTGCTGCCAGCCCTGGCAAGAGGGACAGGGCTACCATCCCACCCCCTGGCCCTCACTCTGGTTCTGCTGGGGCTTCTGCAGCACGGGCTCGCTCTTCTGGGGCTGGGGCTTCTGCTGCTTCTGCTTCTGGAGGAGCTGATGACAAGCACTCCAGCACCAGCCACCTCCACAGCACCTGGACCCTTCACTCCTGAGACTGAGCGACCAAGTCAGAGACTCATTTTTGTCTTATAGCTTGTTGTTAATAAAGTCTATTTATCATTCACACACTTGCTTCATTTCTTTTTTTTAATAAAGTCTTGCTGGAAACTTTTAGAAATGGTTTAAGCCTTTGCATGCTTGTGTGATGGGTAGGGATAGCTTTGGGATGGGTTAGGATACCTGTGGGATGGGTAATAGCTGTGGGATGGGTTAGGATAGCAGTGGGATAGATAAACCTCCAGTGCAAGCGTAGTGGGACTGTATGGTCCACCCTCCCAGGTGCCACACCTATGGCCCTTTATTATCAATAATAATGTAATAATTATCCACACATGTCAACATAAACACAACTCTTTATTAAACGCCCTGTTCATTGTAGGCCAACCAAACATACATGGCCCAATCTCATCCGTGTGATGAGTCAGGCTGAAGGAAGCATCTATTAAGCATCCACCATCCTGTCTTGCCACTCCACTGCTCCAGCTGGGGAGTTGCACCATTGTCTCAGGAGGTTGCGCTGCTTCTTCGCTTCATGTGAGGCTCTGTTGGGGCCTTGCACATCCTCAGTGTTGATCAGGTTTCGGCCTTGCCTCCATTCACCAGGCTCCATGTCCCCATTGCCTTGTTGGAGGTCCATGAGCCTGTTCTGCAAGACTGGGTAGCAGGTGTGCATGAGATTGTGCAGGATGCAGCAAGCTTCCATGATCCTCCTGACGGTCTCTGGGCAATGCTGCATGGTGATGAGAAGTACCTGGAACCTGTTGGCCAGGATGCCAAAGGCGTTCTCCACCACCCGCCTTGCCCTGGACAGCCTGTAGTTGAAGATCCTCTCTTCACGGGTGAGGAGTCTGGAGGTGGAGGGCTTCATGAGGTAGGTTGTGAGGGAGAAGGCGTCATCCCCCATGATGAAGTAGGGCACATCTTGTGTGTCGTTGGGCAGGGGTTCTAGATCTGGGAAGCCCATGATGAGGTGGCCTTCTAGCTCCTCCTTGAGGTGACTGGCATTGTATACCTGGGCATCTGAAGATGAGCCGTTGCCTGAAGCATCGATGTACATGAACTTGTAGTCAGCATCGACCATGGCGAAGAGGATGATGCTGAAGAAGCCCTTGTAGTTGAAATAAGTGGACCCCGACTTGGCTGGAGATTTGCAGGCCATGTGCTTGCCATCTATGGCTCCAATGGTGTGTGGGAAGTTCCACCTCTGATACCACTGCTCTGCAACTTTCTTCCATCCTTCTTCGGTGGAGGGGTACTGGAGGAGCTCCTCCTTGTATTCTTCGATGATGGCCTGCACCACTTGTCTGACAACAATGCTGATGGTGTTGGATGGCACCCTCCAGCCATACTGCATGCTCCTGTAGGAGGTCCCTGAGGCCAGATGGCGCAGAGTGAGTGCCACCTTTAGCCCAGGTTCCAGGCTGGGCCGGAAGCTGGTGTTTGCCTTGATCAACCTGGGTGTCAGCCACTGCACAACTTCGTCAAACATGGCTGGAGGCATCCTCATGAAGTTCTGGAACGCCCGAGTGTCTTCGTTCCTGAGCTCCACCATCAGCTTGTTGTACAGTCCGTTCTCTCTCTTCTGGTGAACCATCTTCGGATCCAGACTCTTTTTGGGTGGCTCCTTTTCTTCTCGCAGTAGAGTTCAAAGAGCCTGCAGATGGGTTCGCACTGTTGCAGAACGATGGTGGCTGCTGAAAGGACTTTGTTACAATCCACGGTGGACATGACTGGATGCTGTGGAAGAGGAAGAGGCAGATGAAGGCTGCAGAGGTCTGCACCGCTGGGCTGCTGTTCTGAAAGTGAGATGCAGGCGAGTTGTTCCCCTTTTTTATAGGCAGTATAGGTTTTCCTCTAGGCATCCTCTAGGCATCCTCTAGGCATCCTCTAGACAACCTTAATATCTGAGATAGGTCCCCTCTGCGAACCTTTTTTCCATTTTAAATGCTTTGTTTCCATTCTGCATCCGCTAGGCATCCGTTCTGCATCCATTCCGCGTCCGTTCCGCTTCCTCCCTGCGTCTGTTTACCACTGGAGCGGATGGAGTTGCACGGATGTGCAGCGGATGCCTAGCGGATATAGCGGATGCATAACGGATGCATAACGGATGCATAACGGATGCCTAGCGGATGCCTAGCGGATGCCTAGCGGATGCCTAGCAGATGCAGAACGGACAAACTGGATACATTTTCCACGCAAAAGTTTTAGGCAGCCCAAAATTTTCTGAGCGGATGAAACATCAATAAATGGATGCTGGACGGATAGAGAGGAAGCAAAATGGAGGCAGTGAGTACATCGCGTTTTCGAACGGATGGCAAGGTTTTTTGTCCGTTTTACATCCACTTTGCATCCGTTGGTTCAGTGTGACATGGGCTTTATATTGTGATTACTGTAATAATCTCATTTTAAAACTATTTCAACTTTTTGAAAACATTATTGTAAGGTACACTATAAATTGTGGCCCAGATAAGATAATAAGATATAATAGGATATTTATTGATTTAAATGTTAATAAGTTGACAATGTTTATCTCAAATAAATAGACATATCAATTAAACAGACAAAAGACATTGTATGGCATCATATACCCATAAACAAAGCTGAACTTAGAAGCACATAAAACTGCAAACCTTATTTGTACAGAGTGCAGCTGCATCCCTAGCAAGTTGAATATCACCTCCCTGATTACAGAAACATCTACCTAAACAACCCTGAGCGAGGCTAAACTTTAAATTCAATTATTCTTCATAATAGAATTCTTTATTCTTTATTGGCCAAGTGTGATTGGACACACAAGGAATTTGTCTTGGTGCATAGGCTCTCAGTGTACATATAAAAGAAAAGATACATTCATAATTTAATATCTCATCTAATTCATTATTGTCTTGACACCATGTTTGGAACATGTGAGAGAATTATAAATAATTATTTGCATATTCATTACATCAAGATTTTACCAGCCACTGAATATAAAGGTTAAATCAAAATAGTGAAAAAACAAAGACTTCCTATACCCTGCATCTCAAATATAACTGTTTTGTAGCATCATTTCTAGAATCATATGAGAGTGGAATTTCCAGAATGTAATGCCTCCAACTCCACCCATTTCACCAAATACATTCACTGAAAGTATTTAAAATGATCTAGAAGTCTAAGAGTGCTCATAAGGGTGTATTGCCAGAACCTTCCACATTGAGACACAGGCACTTTTGACAAAGTTGAATATTCACTGATATTGCTTTTGAGTTTTCAGAGTCCCTCATAATTTGCCTAGGAATTTCAGCACTCATATTTGTTTTCCAACATTTTCCAAATTGGAGGCATTCTTATATATATCTCTATATATATTTCTTTTTTTAAAGTATTATCCCACGTCATGTGTATGTATGTATGTATGTATGTATGTATGTATGTATGTAT